>PVJH01002893.1:12485-155797 GCA_004026705.1 Nesogale talazaci
AAAGTAAACAAGCAGCCATCTAGCTCAGAAGCAACAAAGCCCACATGGAAGAAGCACACTAGCATGTGGAATCATGAGGTGTCAAAAGGATGAGATATCAGGCTTCAAGAACTCAAAAGCACAACTTTGCATGCTCACTTTCCTGATATGATCCCTGAGGACAAATGTGTGCATAAGCAAATGTGGTGAAGAAAGCTGACGGTGCCCGGCTACCAAAAGATACAGCATCTGGGGACTTACAGCCTTGAGTAAACAAGCGGCCATTCAGCTCAGAAGCAATAAAGCCCACACGGAAGAAGCACACCAGCCTGTGTGATCATGAGGTGGTGAAGGGATCCGAGGTCAGGCATCAATGAGCTAAAATTATATTATTATTAATGAGGGGGAGTACAGATTGGGGACCCAAAGCCCATCAATAGGTGAGGTGACATCCTTTTGCAGAGGGGTTACAAGGAGGAGATGATTCAGTTAAGATACAGGGTAGGAGCTATGAAATATGTAACCTTCCTCTAGTTCCCATGCTACCTCCCACCCACTATCATGACCCCAATTCTACCACATAAATTCAGCTAGACCAGGAGATGTACAGTGAAGTTGGAAACATGGGAAAATTAGGATAGATGATACCTCAAGACTAGTAATAGGAGTGGTAATACCAGGAGGGTGGAGGAATGGAGGAATAGAAAGGGAGAACCAACTTCAGGGATCTACACGTAGCCTCCTCTCTGGGGCATGGACAACAGGGAAGTGAGAGTTGGGACACATTTAACAGGGAAGTGAGTGTTGGGACACATTTAACAGGGAAGTGAGTGTTGGGACACATTGTACAGTGTACAGGATGAAAAAATAATTTGTAAATTACTAAGGGTTCAAGGAGAAGGAGGGGAGGAAGGGTAATATAGGGAGTTGATAATGGGGGCCTGGAGGGAGGGAGAATGTTTTGAGAGTGATGATGGCAATGGGTGTGTAAAAGTGGCCTGCATACAACTGATGTTGTTAGGGATTGTGATGGGAGTTGTATGGGCCCCCCCCCAATAAATTGATTCATTAAAAAAAAGGGGGGGAGGGGAAAGGGGAGTTTTTTTTTTTTTAAAGAGGAGCTTGTACCAAGGGCTCAAGTGGATGTTGGGAAATGTATGTGGAAACACGTGTGCAAATGTGCTTGATACAAATGATGTACTGAATGTTGTAGTAGCTGTAAGAGCCCCCAATAAAATTAAAACAAATTTATTTATTTATTATTAAAGGACCATTTTATTGGGGCTGTTTATAGCTCATAGCAATCAACACATCAATTTTATCAAGTGCATTTGTATATATGTCGCCATCATGATTTTCTAAACATTTACTTTCTACTTGAGACCTTGGTATCGGCTTCCCAAATGTTATTTCTAAGGAAGAAGTAGTCTTGCTAAAGAAGGAGTCTTGATGTTGGGTCAGTCTCGGAACTGTCTTTGTCGTGCAAGATCCAGATGGGCCAAAGTAACCAGAAAACCATTTGCTCTACACCAGGGCTTTTTACCCTCAGTCCTCTTGACATTTGGGACAGGATAGCTATTTGGAGAAAAGACTCTAGGTGTGGAAAATAATAATGGCATGCAGCAGCTGACTGAAAGGTCGGAGGTTTGAATCCACCCAGAAGCATCTTAAAAGACAGTCCAGGCAATCTCCTTTTGAGATACCAGTCATTGAAAATCCACTGAAACAGTTACTCTGGCAAGAGTGAGTTTGACCCACTTTGACACTACTCTGAGTTTGCCAGCAGTCTTAATGGCAGGAAAATATCCCTTTGTTGGCATTTTAATAACAATTCTAATAAATAATTCTAATTAATAAAGAACAAATGACTCTTTGTTGAAGGGGTTGTCCTGGATGGCACTGGGAGATGAGGAGCAGCATGCCCAGCCCCTCGTTGAGAATCACAGGCCTGCATGTTGAAAAGCTGTGCTTGAGAGGGGCAGCTATGGAGAACCAGGTACTGCACTAGAGAGAGATTAAATCCGGGTGCTGAACATCTCGAAGGTTGAAAAGAGAAGAAGGGACCTTTCAAATTTTCATTCTTGGAACAACTTTTACTCTTCTATCAAAGAATGAGAGAAACCCCTAAAGGATATTGAAGATTTATCATTAAAATGAGCTTCTCTCTTTTTAATTTTCTTGAAAAATTGAAACAAGATTTAAGTTACTGTGAATTGTTTTCCTGTTACTCTGAATGCTGTTTTTTTCCAATATGATCTTGTGTTGAAATTGGACCATGTGGCAGTGATCTGTGCAGGTCTTTTTTTTTGTGGCATCACTGCCCTTTGGTGGGAGTGGGAGGTCCAGCCTTGCTCCTGGAGAGCTGCTACTGGATTTGAACCACTAAGCCAGTGGGCCGTGATCCTGCAATCCCACACTCAACCACTATGCCACTGGGGCTCAGCAGGTAATACGTTATAGGTTACACTTATAATAGCCTTTTGAATTTGAATTACCACCATTTTTTTATTCCCACCATTTTTTAAGACAATGACCTTGACCTCCTAGAAAATAGGAAATGCACACTACACCGTTCTCTTCCTCTCATCTCTCTGCTTTCATAGCAGAGGTCAGATTTCATTTCTTGAACTTGTAAAAGACTTGTAAAGGGGAACTTTTTTTTTTTACGTGATATCATATTGTACACTCAGAGATAGCATCAAACTATCCTGTGTTTGAGGCAGGTCTATCTGCAAAAGTCTTCTTGCTGGCATAACAAATTACCACAGATGCAATGGCTTAATGTAACACACTTGTATCATCGCACATTCTGGGGTGGGGGTGAGTGGGTCAGAAATTGAGTATCAGTGGGAAGAATCTAGATGTCAGCAGGGCTGACACTTTATAGAGCTTCGAGGGGGTGATCCATTTCCTTTCATTTCTCACTTTCTCATGGCACAGTGGACTATCAATTGGATTCTGCACCCACTTCGAGAGAGAAGTGAGTCTGATATGCTTTTTAGAAGTCCAGGAAACTTGAAGGAAGAGTTCTACTCTGTCCTATAGGGGGACAGTTAATCAGTCTGACAGTGGGTTGGGTGAGAAGTGATTGCTCATTTACCCAGCCTGAAGGCCCCACATAACTTAGACCTCTTTTCCTGTCATCCTTCTTCTCCTGACCTGCCTGCCTCCTTCTAAGTAAGGAATCTTGTGATTTTATTAGTACCAGCCTGGATAATCCAGGAAAATTGCTTTATCTCAAGAACTTTAATTGAATCACATCTGCAAAGTTCCTTTTCCTTTGTGAAGTAATGTTTTAGTAGATTAGGGTATGAATATTGTAAGGGGAGAGTGGTGGTTTCCCTTTTTCAGCCTACAACAGCGAGGTGTCAGAAAGAGCAGGAAGGATGATTTGATTCAGGACGTTTGAAGAGGGCTTCAAAAATTGGCTAAGGGTCACTACGAGTCAGTTTTGACTCAGTGGCAATGAGTGTAATGCTGTATTCAAAAATTTGTGGAAAAGTGTGATGAACAGTTAACGGAATTTGTCTATGACTTTTTAGAAGCCCATTCCTATATTTAAGTGGTTCCTCTTTGATTTGGTCTGTTTTTAAAATAATTTTGGGGAGTCCTTACAGATGCTATTACAACCCAGAATTCAATTAGATTCAACATAATTGTAAAATTGCTGCCATTATCAGTTTCAAAACATTTTCTTTCTTCTTGAACTCTTCGATGCGAGCTCCCCTGTTCCCTCCCTCCCCCACACTACCCCCCAGGAACCCTTATTATTAAATCATATATCATTATTTGCTGTATTTCACACAATTCAATGTATCCGTTCGTTTAAAATTCTGTTTGTTCCTTCCAGTGGGGTTATAAGTCATCCTTGCTATCCTTTTCTTTTCCCTTTTTCCCTCTCCCCACTTCTCTTTTCCCATACCCTCAGGGAATCATTACTTTCATTAATATTTCTGATGGGTTTAGTCTAACTTGGTGTGTTAGTCCGGATAGACTAGAGGAACAATTTTCAGAGACACGCATAAAGGTATAAGGAAAGGGTTTATATACAAAAGAAATGTGACCCTAAGAAGGCATCCCAATCCAGTCCAGTGCAAAGTCATAAGTCCAATAATAACCCATATGCCCGAAATCAGTCTATAAAGTCTGCTTCCGACTCAGGAAGTCACAGGTCAGTGGGTGCAGAATTCTGGCGCTGGCAGGGCTCAGGTCCACCAACAGCATGCCACTCCAGCTTCAGAGGTCTGTCTTCATCAGGGCAAAACAGTGTGGTCTCTCCACCGGCTACTCCAGCCTCCCAGCCGCCGTCATTCTGTGTTGCCTGTGGTTAATCATCTCTCAAACTAACTCCCAACAACTGGGGATGATAGCGTCTCATCTTCACGAGGGAAATTCCGTGAAATTTCCCAGAAGTATCAGGTGAAAGCCATGCCCACATAGAGGCCTCATCGGCTACTCAATGGCTTTCTCCTGATTAACAGGCCAGACTCCACCCCTACATTTCAATGATAAAATTAACATAAGCATATGACTGCCACACTTGGATTTCTTGCATTGGCTGGTCTTAATTATACAAATGAACATACGCATGTCTAGCAATATGAATGAGGCAAATAAAGACCATAATAGTAAGGGTAGGCAATATTAAAGAACAAGAGTATAGTTATGTGTTTCTTCAGTGCTATACTATACCCTGGATATGTCATCCTTTCCATATAGTCCTTCTGTGAGGGACTGTTAATTGTCTTACAGGTAGAATTTGGGTCTCCATTTTGTCTACACGCCTTCAGGTCAATTTGATTGCTTGTTTGAGAGATTCTGATACCTATTCCCTTGAAACCCTTATGATCACACAGGCTGGCGTGTTTCTTCCATTTGGGCTTTGTTGCTTCCCTGCTAGGTGGCCATTTGTTTGAGAACCCAGATACTGTGTATGTTAGGGTTGACTAGAGAAGCAAATCCACAGATACTCATAGGGGAGAGCCTTATATACAAGAGCAATTGATTATTAAGAAAACATTTCAGCCTAGTCCAGATCAAGTCCATAATCCAATATTAGGCCATATTTTCAATACCAATCTATAAATTCCACTTCAGACTCACACAACACATGCAATGATGCCCAATGCAGAAAGATCACAGGCCAGTGGGTGGAAAGTCTTGTGGGTTCAGTGACAGTGGAAGCATCTCAGCACTGGCAGGGGTCTCTCCACAGGATTCTTTCACCCCCAGAACTCTAGAATAGCTCTTGTCATAAGGAATATCTCACAGAGAGTGTCTGTGTCTCACTTCCAGTGAGCTATTTATCTCTGTTGCACCTCCAAATGAAGTCATCAAACTGTGATTTGATTGACAGACCAGACTACACCCCTTCCTCAAGTTGACAGATTATGTAACTGCTACACTCTATCAATTAATAGCCAGGCACCATCAGCTTTCATCACCACATTTGTTTATGAACCCATTGAATTCAGTGATCATGTCTAGGAGGTGAGTATCATACAGTGCCATATTATTGGAAGAAACCATATATCTATATATCTTAACATCAATAAAATGATGTTATTAAATACACATATGTATTTACCATTTTATTGGGAGCCCTTGTAGTCTTATAATCTATACACCAATTGTATTAACCACACTGGTACATATGTTGCCATCATCATTTTCAAAACAAGCTCTTTCTACTTGAGCCCTTGGTATCAGAAGATCCCAAGCAAATAATTATATCAAGGCAAACAAAGGTCAAGGCAAACAAGGGCTCTTTCTACTTGAGCCCTTCATTTTTTCTCCTCTCTCTGTCACCCTGCCACCCTCGTGAACCCTTAATTAATTATATGTTGTTATTATTATTTTCATATCTTACACAGTCTGCTGTCTCCCCTGATTCACATTTCCATTATTTGTCCCCCTGGACAGAGAGTGTGTGCACTATATATTGATCATTGTGATTGATTCCCTTTTTCTCTTTCTTTCCCTGCCACCGTTCCTCTATCCTTATGGTATCAATACTCCTATTACTGTTCCTATGGGGTTTATCTGTCCTGGATTCCTTGTGTTGAGAGCTCTTATTTGTATCAGTGTACATTTTCTAGTCTAGCCAGATTTGCAAAACTAGGGTCACGATAATGGAGGGGGGGGAGGAAGTACTAAAGAACTAGAGGAATGTTGTGTGTTTTTAGTACTATACTTTACCCTGCCTGATTTGTCCTTTCCTTGTTACCCTTCTGTGAGGGGATAACCAATTGTTTACAGATGGGCTTTGAGTCTCCGCTCTGATTTGATATAACTTGACCCTTGTTTGCCTTGACATAATTGTTTGTTTGTGATCTTCTGATCCCTGATTCTGTCAACACTTTATAATCACACTGACTGGACCAAACCACTCTTCTACTAACTTAAGATTTAAATAGATGCTTGTGTTGGTGTAGATTAACTAGAAAAACAAATCCAGAGATACTCTTATATGTATAAGAGAACGCTTTATATCAAAGAGCAACTGTATATTAAGATAACATCCTAGTCCAATTCAGGTCAAGTTTGTAAGTCTGATATTAGTCCATATGTCTGATACCAGTCTATAAATTCCTCTTCAAACTCATGCAACATGTGCATTAATGCCATATGCAGAAAAAAATCACAGGGTAAGGGGTGAAAAGTCTTGTGGAAGCATCTCTGTACTGGCATGTGTAGCTGGAGCATGATAAGAACTTGGATACAAGTCAAGGTCAATATGATCATCTGCACACAGGTGTATATTGACAGACAATCAAGGACACGTCTTTGATAAATAATGTCTAGTCTGGAGGTGTTTTATTTTTTTGGCCTCGAGTTTTTTTTGTTTCTGTTCTTTGCTTTGTAGATTATATTTTTACTGCACCTGGTTTTTAGATAATGTTGTTCCAAGAATGTTACTTATCAAATTAAAAAAATCTGAGTAAATGCAACCAGGCAAGTATTCCCAAATTTGAGTATGAAAACAAGAAAGGCCACAGTTCAGTTCGGGGCTGCATGCCAGAGTGAGCTGCAGTCCTCTGCTTATTCATTCCATGTGCTTCTCCTTCCTTTGTGTCTTTGTTCATTTACCATTGCAGTGTATCTCTCTATGTAGCTCCTCCAGTTCCAAGGATCTGACTGCCATCAGCGTAGCTTCATGTGGCTCATCAACAGAATATGAAGTAGAGTGTGTCCCATCACCAGAGGGGAAGATAGGAATTCCAAGAATCCTCAGAAAAAGACCATGTTCACTCAGAGGCATCATTGACTATGACCTGATTGACAGTTTAGACTCCACCCCTTCACTCTAGTTGACAGGAGAGCATGTACCTGTCAAAGGCCCAAAGTCCATGTGCTTTCTTATTGTACACACACATGCACACACAAATATACCTAACTTTATATATTTACCTATCTATTTATATAATTTTAGCTTTCTTGTTCTTTCCTCTTTTTCTTTCTTCCTGCCCCACAATCATGTTTACCCATCACTCACTTCTCAGTAATTTCTCTCAGATACATTTCAATTGATGAAAAATGAACAGGAATGCGCCATCCTCCTTACAGTCAATTTTAGAGCCTTTGCTATTCTCCTGTCCCTGTTGTTATTGAATCACTGCTCCTTTTACCCACCTTCCTCTCCCATGCTGCCCTCCACATCCTCGAATTGTTGGTCCTGTTGCTGTCTCCTTGGGATTGCTTATCCTACCTATCTTATATAGATAGATACCAAAAGGAGTAGGGAGAAAGAAAAAAGGAAAGTCCTTAGGTTTAGCTGACCCTCAATGAGAAAAGAATCCATCAAATTAGATTAATCCCTGCAAAAGGGGGAATTTCTGAAAGATGGAAACCTTTCAGAGAAGGAAAATGCAAGTATTTCTCACTAGTAGACAAATAGTAAGGCACGTGTGTTAGTACAGCTAATTGAACACACAAAAGGCATAGTTAAGAAAGCTTCTCAGACCTAACCTCATCCCATGGGGCAAAGTTTCTAGGCTCTCAGATGAAGCACCACAGTCCTGAGAGACATCAACACCAACTGGCACAGAATACTTCATAAAGACAATGATATGAGTGATGATATGAGTGATGTCTGGGGTCTAACAAGCTTATTGTTAAGGGTTGTAAGTTGGTTCCAGCTCATAGCAATCCTGGGTAGAACAGAGTGAAACAACACCTGGTCCCTTCCCATCCTCACAATTATTCTTATGCTTGAGCCTATTGATGCAGCAATGGTGTCAATCCATCTTGTTCAGGGTTTCCCTCTTTATCATTGCCCCTCTACTTTATCATGCATGGGGCTCTTCTACAGGGACTGCTCTATCCTGATAATGTGTCCAAAGTATGTGCAATGAAGCCTTGCCTCTAAGGCTGTATCTCCAAGATAACTTTGTTCTTTTGGGAGCCCATATACTTTCAGTATTCTTTGGCCAGCACCATAATTCAAATGCATTGGTTCTTCTTCGGTTTTCCTTATTCAAGGTTCAATTTTCACAAGCATATGAACCAAATAAAAATATCATTGTTTGGATCACACATGCCAAATTCCTCAAAGTAACATCCCTGCATTTCAGCATTTGAAAAAAAGTCTTGTGCTGCTGATAATATCCAAAGAAATGTGTCACAAAGAAGATGAAGTCTTTCACAACTTCAGTTTTTTTTCTGTTTATCATGATGCGACTTATTGGTTTAATTGTGAGAATTTAGATTTTCTTTACATTAAGTTGTAAGCCACACTGAAGGTTGCAATCTTTTATTTTCACCAAGTGTTTCAATCTCCATCACTTTTAGCAACAAGGTTGTTTCATCTGCATATTGTAGGTTGTTAATAAACCTTCCTCGAACCCTGATGCCACTCTTCTCTATACATTTTCTCAGTAAACAGATTGAACAAATATGGTGAGATACCACCCTGAGACACCTTTATTGATTTTAAACCATGAAGTATGATGTCCTTGTTCTATTTGCACAACTTCCCTTTGATTCGTGTGTAGGTTTACCTGAGTACAATGAAATGTTTTAGAATTCCCATTCTTCTTGAGGCTATCCATAGTTTGTGATGACTCACACACTTGATTACCTTTACATAGTCAATGAAATACAAGTAAACCTCTTTCTGTATTTTCTGATGTCAGCCAACATCTATCGTGGCCGGAGCTCAGTAATGTCTCAAATATTGATCAGTAATGATATCCCTTGTTCCGCATTCTCTTCTGAATCTGGCCTGAACTTCTGGCAGCTCCCTGTTAGTGTATTACTGCAGTCATTGTTGCATAATCTTTAGCAAAATTTACTTGCACATAATAGCAATCATCTTTTTCTGTAATTTGAGCATTCAGTTGGGTCGCCTTTTTTGGAATGGGTATCAATATGGATTTATTCCAAGAAGTTGATAAAGCAGCTGTATTTCAAGTTTCTTGGTGCGCATGAGTGAGAACTTGCAGTGCTTCATCAACTTAACTGATGCATTTTAATTGATATTCCATCAATTTCTGATGCTTTGTTTTTGGCTAACACTTAGAGTGCAGGTTGAATTTCTTCCTTCAGTATCATTGGTTCTGGCACATATACTTCCTCTTGAAATGGTTTAATGTTAACTAGTTCTTTTTGTATTCATTACATTGTGTACTCTTTTCATCATCTTTCAATGCTTCTTGCGTTGTTCAATATTTTGCCCATAGAAATTTTCAGTTTTTCAACTCGAGGCTTAACTTTTTTCTTTAGTTTATTTTCAGTTTAAGATATGCCGAGCATTGTTATTCCTTTTTGGTTTTCTAACTTTAGGTCTTTGAACATTTCATTATGATATTTTATTTTGTCTTCTTGAGCTGCCCCTTGATACTTTCAGTTCAACTTTTTGATTTTGTTTTTTCTTCCATTTGCTTTAGTTACTCTGTGTTTAAGAGCAAATTTCAGAGTCTCTTCTGACATCACTTTGGCCTTTGCTTTATTTCTTGTTTATTTTTTTCCCAATTACCTTTTGCTTTCTTTAATGAATGCTGGTCTTGTCTTCCCACAGCCCATCAGGTCTTTTATCATTATTGATCAATGCATTAAATCTATTCTCTTTTTGGGGAGCATCACTGCCCTCTAGTGGGAATGGGAGGTCCAGTCTTGCTTCTGGAGAACTGCTGCTGGATTTGAACCACCAAGTCAGTAGGCCACTGTCCCGCACTCAACCACTATGCCACCGGGGCTCAGCCCCAAATCTATTGTTGAGATATTCACGTGATTCAAGTTGCATAGACTCATAGTCATATTTTGACTCTAATGGACTTGTTTAATTTTTCAGCTTCAACATGAATCAACATATGTGCAATTGATGGTCTATTCCACAATCATTCTGTGGTATCATCTTAGATCTCTTCGCACAGATGTAGTCAATTTGATTTTTGTGTATTTCATCTGGAGAAGTCCACATTTTAATTGCCTTTTATGCTGTTGAAAGTTATTTGTGGGCTGAGCCCCGGTGATGTAGTGGTTGTGTGCGGGACTGCAGCCCACTGGGATGGAGGTTCGATTCCAGCTCCATGGAGCAAAGGCTGGGCCTCCCACTCCCACCACCTGAGGGCAGTGATGCCTCCCCCCCAAAAAAAGAAAGTTATTTGCGATGGAGTCATTGGCCTTATAAAATCCATCATTCTATCACATAATCTCTAGCTTCGCTTCTATGACCAAGGCCATATTTCAACTACCATTCTTTTCTCTTTGTTTCTAATATTTGCATTCTAATCACCAATAACTATTAATGCATCTTGATTGCATGTTTGATCAATTTCAAGCTGATGTACAATTCTTCATTTTTTATCACTAACTTTAGTGGTTGGTGTTTACATTTCAAGAATAGCTGTAGTGATTGGATTTCATGGTAAGTCATCATATATAATACTATCATAATCAGCACTGTATTTCATTTTTTCCTTTTGAATAATTTTATTGGGAGTTTATACAACTCTTATGACCATCCATTCATGCATTGTGTCAAGCACATTTGTACATTTGTTGCCCTCATCATTCTCAGAACATTTTCTTTATGCCTAAGCCTTGGTATTAGCTCCTCATTTTTTCTCCTCCCTTTCTACCACCCCATCCCTCATGAACTCTGATAATTTATATATTATAATTATTTTGTCATGTCTTGAACTGTCCAACATCCCCCCTTCACCCACTTTTCTGTTGTCCATTGCTCAGAGAGAGGGTTATATGTAGATCCTTGTAATTTATTCCCCCTTTCTACCCCACCTTCCCTCCACCCTCCAGGTATCACCATTCTCACCACTGGTCCTGAAGGGATTATCTGTCTTGGATTCCCTATGTTTCCAGTTCCTATATGTATCAGTGTACATTCTCTGGTATAGCTGGATTTGCAAAGTAGAATTGAGATCATGATAGTGGGGATGGGGGCGGGGTGTGGGGGTGTGTAGGAAGCATTTAAGAGGAAAGTTGTGTATTTTATCATTGCTACACCACACCCTGACAGATTCAACTCCTCCCTGTGACTCTTCTGTAAGGGATGTCCAGTTGACTAAGATGGGCTTTGAGTTCCTACTCTGCACTTCCCTCATTCACAGTGATATGATTGTTCTTTGATGCCTGATACCTGATTCCTTTGACATCTCATGATCATACATGCTGATGCACTTCTTTCATGTGGGCATTATTGCTTCAGAAATAGATGGCCGATTGTTTATCTTCAAGTCTTTAAGACCCCAGATGCTATATCTTTTGTTAGTCAGACACCATCAGATTTTTTCACCACATTTGCTTATGTACTGGCTTTGTCTTCAGCAATTATGTCTGGAAAGTGAGTATCATGGATTGCCAGTTGAATATAGCAAAGTGTTCTTGCATTGAGGGAGTACTTGAGAGGAGGCCCAATGTCCATCTGCTACCTTAATACTAAACCTATAAATATATGCACAGAGATCTACTTTCCCATCCTCATATATAAATATATTTACAAATGCACATATCTGTATTTAGACCTCTACAAATGCCCTTTGCCTTCTAGTTCTTTTAACTATTCCCTTTTACTTTTTTCTTGTACCACTATCAGTCTCAGCTACTCACACCTTCATTGGGTTTCAGTAATTCCTCTGTTACATTACTCTTGATCAAGCTCTACTAAGCCTCCTTCATGTTCCTTGCTACCAGTTAATGTTGTTCCCTTGACCCTGGGTTTGTTAACACCACTTCCTTTCCCTCGCCTCCCCCTCTCTTATGTCTCCCCGGAACCATTGGTCCCATTGTTTTCTCCTCCAGATTGTTTGTCTAGCCTATTTTAGCTAGATAGTGCTGCAGAAAATTAATATGCACCAAAACAAGACAGAGCAAAAGAAGGCAACCCCCCACCAAAAAAAACAAAACAAAACCAAAACCAAAACAACAACAACAACAACAAAAATCCAATGATCAAAAAGGAAAAGCCTGTAAATAATCCATGGTCTGTTTGTTGGCCTTTAGAAGTGTTTTCTGGTTGAGTCAGATGGGGTGCCATGCCCTGGCCCCAAAGTTTATTCTTGTACCCCCTCAGGATTTTCTTGCTCTTCTCCCCTTGCTGTTCTCTTGCACGCCCTTAGGTTTTGCCTTGATGTGGTGGGGTCTGATTGGGTGCAATTCCCACTATGTCTCCAGTGTTGTCCCATGTAAGGATATGGGGCAATGAGGGATGTTGTGTCTCAAAGTGGGGCTGGCCATATGGTCTTCTCTGTGCATTGGTTGGTGTGAGTGGGGATATTGTCCTCAAGACTTGGTGGGCCAGGATGTGCTCCACTCTCTCTTCCTCCTTTTTCATTTGCCCCCAAGTACTCTGATCAGGCATGTCTCTCCCTGAGCTGCAGCTTCAGAGCTGTCCTCTTAAGTGAATTCTTCTGTGGGGAAAAGTAGAACAGCACTGTATTTCATTGACCCTTCAGTGAGGGGATGTCCCATTGTCTACAGATGGATTTTGGGTCTCTGTTCCGACACTATTCATTCTCAACAATATGAGCTTTGTTTGGATCATCTGATGGCTATTACCTGATCCTGTCAACAATTTATGATGGCACAGGTTGTTGCCCTTTCTCCATGTGGGTTTGTTACTTCTCAGCTAGATGGCCACTTATTTAACTTCAGTTCTTTAAGACTCCAGATGGTATATCGTTTGATAGTTGGGCACTCTCTGCTTTTTTCAACATATTTACTTATGCACCCATTTTTTCTTTGGTGATTGTGCTGGGAGGGGGAGCATCACAAAATGCTAGCTTGTTAGAACCAAATGTTCTTGCATTGAGGGAGGGCTTGAGCAGAGACCCGAAGTCCTTCCACTTCCTCAGTGTATTGCCATATAAATATATGTACATATGTCAATACCTCTATTTTTAGGAAATAAAACATTGACATGTACCCACATGTGCTTTTACCTCTATTCATAGCTTTGTTTTCTAGATCTTTCCTCTGTTTCCTTTTGCCTTTCTCTTGCCTCACTATCATACTCACCCTTCTTCTGCCTCTTAGTAATTCCTCTTAACTAGCCCCTGAAAAGTCCCTCAAATAGACTCCAGGCTAAGAGGGGCAGCTTCTGGAATTCCCTCAGAACAGTGGTCAGATAATCATAATAGTCAATGGAAAGATATGGAATTATGTATGTTTTTTTGTTTGCTTTCCCCCTAGTTATTATTAACTTTTTTTTGCTTATTTTCTCTTTTTATTTAATCTCTTGTTTTTTTTTTGGTCCCTGTTATCTTCAAGCCTTTAAGAACCCAGATGCCTATGTAAGATAGGCATGGGAAGCAAGCTTGAGAAAACAACAGGCCGATGGTTCCTGAGGGACTTGTGGGTGGGGAGGAAAGGAGGCTGGGGGAAGGAGTGATGTGCAAACAATGTCATAGACAGGGGAATAACTAGGGAATTAAAATTAGCGCTAGGAAGACGTAGAGATGCTGAGGGTAGTGAAATGTCCTTTTTGATGATGAAGGTAATGCCCTTCCACACTGACTCTGACATCCCTGGCATAGTAAACTATATGATTTTCTGATTCAAAATGAACACTACCAGCTTATTTCAGGTCACTAGTGTCTAGAACATTGATCTTTATGTGTTCCATTTAATTTTTGATAACTTGCAATTTTCATAAGTCTACATTCTGAGTTCTGATTATAAATAGTGCATTGGTTTCATCAACAAATGAAAGTCCTGAAAGCTTTTCTCCCAGAGACTTTACTCTACCCATGGCATTATGGTTGAATGTACTTTGAGAAAGCAGCTCTTCTTCAGTCACATTTTGAGGGACTAGCAACCTATAGTGCTGCAGCAGTTAGATTTTATGTCAACTTGAAGCTGTGTGAATGGGTAGAGTTAGATGTGGAGTCCAGTCTATCCATCAAGCCACAGCCTGGGGATGCCCCCCTTGGAGGTGTGCCTTTTTCTATAAGAGAGACATCGAGAAGTTTGCCTCTCATGCTTCTTCACTCTTCCTATGTGCTGGGACTCTCTGTCTGCCTCTGTGGGTGGATCTGAACTGCGGGTGCACTGACACCTTTTCCCTTTGACCCCACAATACTGTCACCCACTAGTCTGTGATCTCTTTGCATCTTGCTTCACCTCTTTGCATCATTGACCTTTGGCTATGTGAGCCTGAATAGGCGTCTGGCTAGCATCAGACTCATGGATTGGTCTAGCATGCCTTCTTGATATAAAACTCTTATTAGACAAATACAAGTGTCACTGGTGACAACCCAACCTAAACAAAGTATCTTATGACCCGAGGAACAAGTTTGCAAACAGTCAAAAAAGATACAGCAATCAGTGTCTTCCCATCTAAGGTAAAGAAGAGTGAAGCCTTAAGAGATAAAGCAGCCCAAAGACAACTGAGCCTACATGACCTCACAATGAGAAGAACTGATACTTGATGAACACTGCCACTGTGACTGGAATCACAACAAAGAGTTCTCAACAGAGAGTGAGAAAATAGTACACTTCAACGAAAAGTAGTGAGATTGTACTCTGTCAAAGGTGGAAACCTTATGAGATTTTGATAAATGAGGTTGTTCTGTTGAGTTCCAGCTCTCAAAGATTTCATTGTATAATGATATGAACAGAGATACTGATATAATTTTTTTGTTTTTTTTGGCATCCCTGCCCTGTTTTCGTGGGAGTGGGAGGTCCAGTCTTTGCTCTTGTGGAGCTGCTGCGGGAATTGAACCACCATCCCAGTGGGCCTCAGTCCTGTGCACAACCACTACGCTACCAGAGCTCAGCCCTGATATAATTTTTTAATTAAAAAATTAAGACCATTTTATCCTTACTCCAGGAAGCTAATTAACAACTCCATCTAGAAGAACAAGGACTCCAACCAGCTCAGTGGTCTTGCTTAGGCATCGGGCACATCTAATAGCTAAATCTCTGGGTTGGATCCTCTCCCAAGAGATGTTAGAATAGTCCATTTCCAGCACAGTTCCTGGCCCAGAATTTTGTCCCATGAATGTTGTTTAAATGATTATAAGATCATACAATTATACTTGATTTTATGAATACATTGAAATACATTAGCAGGAGGTTTCACCTGAACCTGTTAGTGATTTGACCTGTATCACCTAACTTCTGCTGAAGTTTATTAGTTGAGCATGTCAGTATTGATGGCATTTCATTTTCCTTCTCCCTCTAAAGGATATCTTGTAGCTAACTTCTCTTAGCCTTCTTTATTTTTGTGCACTTTTCTTTAGTACTTGAACAGGCAGAATCTTGTTTGCTCTAAAGCTCAGTCCTTCTGGAATTCTAGTCATGAGAGAAAGTATAAGGGCGATATACCATAGGATCAAAGATGGATACTGTGCTCAAATTGATCTCTGACATCTGTTGAGAAGACATGGGCTTCTCTATGCTCGTCTGAGCCTCAGTTTCCTTTCCTCGAAGGAGTGATTATAGTGTCTGTCAAATTGTGGTTGTGTGGAGGATAAAGAAGACCCACGTGAAATGCAGAGCCAGAGCTTGGCATATGGTGATCACTTGGAAAATGGAGCTGGTGTTTGTTTTACTGAATTGCATATTAACCAGTACGTAATGGCAACAGCAATTGGCTCAAGCATAACAACAATGGGGAAGATGATGTAGGGCTAGGCGGTTTGTTGTTCTGCTGTACACAGAGTGTTATGAGCCAACACTGACTTGAGCACCAAACAGCAATGTTAATCAGAATAGCGTTGAAAGGGCCTTCTGGAACTTTTCTGTTTCCATGACTATTCTAAATGGAAAGTGGAGACTTTAGGGGAATATCCTTTAAAGATAAGAGAATATTTGCCACAGCAACTCTTTGGAAAGAAGTTAGTGCAAATAGATAAGAAAGTGAATATATACAAAGCACTAAAAACTACAGAAAAAGAAGTTCTCACTAGTTCTCAACCTTTGCACACAGTTAATGCCTAAATGTAGGATGACTGCAGCCAACTGCTAATATTTTTAAGTTCCGATTATTTTCAGGTGTGTTAGAATATAGACTACCTTGCTCTATATCTCTACAAGTTATTGGTCACCTCCTATGTCTTTACAGGCACAATATGTAACCCTCATAAAACATTTCAGTTGTTGGCATTATTTCTCCATTTCATTGGAGAAAAAATGAAAGAGGTTTTACAGAGGTAAGGGAATTGGCGCAGACACAAGATTGCCCTTGTTTTACTTTATGTCTCTGTCTGCCCACTCTACTGGTTTATTTTTCCCTCTCCTCAAAGAGAATACAAATTAGAGAGTGTATATGCATAGACAAACAAAATTTGTAGCATTGGGAAATATAACAAGCATAAGATATGGCACCCTGGCAGTATGAGTGGGTACCAACAAGACAAAACAAAACAACCTAGCAAAAAGCTCCACTGGGTGAAACTTTATTTTTTATTTTTTCCCTTTTTATGCATAAGAAAGCTTTAAAAATAATTTGATGGAGGGCTTGTACAACTTTGATCACAATCCATACATCCATTCATTGTGTCAAACTCATTTGTACATTTTTTGCCATCACCATTCTCAAAACATTTTCTTTCTACCTGAGCCTCAACTTCTCATTCCCCCCTCCCTCTCCCACACTCTCTCATGAGCTCTTGACAATTTATAAATTATTAATACATTTTCATGTCTTACACTGACCAATGTCTCCCATTCACTCACTTCTCTGTTGTCCATTCCCCAGGGAGGGGGTTATATATAGATTACTGTAATTGGTTTCCCTTTTCTCCCCCCACCTTTCTTTTACCCTACTGGTATCACTACTCTCATTATTGACCCTGAGGGATTTATATGTCCTGAATTCCTTGTGTTTCCAGCTCTTATATGTACCAGTGTATATCCTCTGGTCTAGCCAGATTTGTAAGGTAGAATTGGATCATGATAGTGACATCATGAAAGAACTAGAGGAAAGAAAGTTGTATGTTTCCTAGGTGCTGTACTGCACCCTGACTGACTCATGGGGTTATAAGGAGATGTCCAGTTGTCTACAAATGAGCTTTGGGTATCCACTCCACACTCCCCCTCATTCACAATGATGTGATTTTTTGTTCTTTAATGCCTCACACCTGATCTTATCAACACCTCATGATCACACAAGCATGTATGTTTCTTCCATGTAGGTTTTGTTGCTTCTCACCTAGATTGTTTGTTTATCTTCAAGACCCCAGACGCTATGTCTTTTGATAGCCAGGCACCATCAACTTCCTTCACCACATTTGCTTATGCACCATTTTGTCTTCAGTGATTGTTTTGAGAAGGTGAGCATCATAGAATGCTAAGTTAATAGAACAAAGTGTTCTTGCATAGAGGGAGTATTTGAGTAGCGGCCCAATGTTCATCTACTACCTTAATACTAAATCTATAAATGTATGTACATAGATATATTTACCCATCATCATATATATCAAGAAGTAGCTACATATCAAGAAAGTAGGCCATCTCCATCCAAATCAAGTCCAAAAGTTCTATACTAGTTCATAAACTCCTCTTCAGTTTCATGCAGCCACATGCAATGATGTAGAATGCAGAAAGATCACAGGTCCGTGTGTGAAGTCATATGGATCCATGTTCAGTGGCAATGTTGCAGATTCCAGCAGCTCTCTAGATCAGCAACAAGAAGGTCAAGGCAGTGAGAGAGTGAAGGAAGTTCCCTGAGCTCTTCTTATAGGTAGACTATGCCTACAAAGAGGTACATCAAACTGTGACCTGACTGACAGGTTGAATGCCATCAGTACACTTTTACATGTCTTCAAGTTGACATGAAAATCTGCAACTAGGGCAGACCATTCCTTAACAGCTTGACACCTTTACATAACCCTTTAGCTATTCAAATATTTTAAACAGTAATAAAATAATATTTGTGCCTCACACTATTAAGCTAAAATGCATACAACTGAAAATGTGCCACCTCTATTTAAACATAATATTCTATTAGTGAACGAAACAAAAATTTTATGGCTAAAAATTGCAGCTATGTGAACTCCTATATCTTTCATCCTATAACAGGATCAAAATCTCCCATTGATGAAAGCCTATAAGGCAGCAACTTCATGCCTTTATCTGCTTCCATTTTGGGTCTCCAATTTGTATACTGCCCATTTCTATCATCCCAGGATTCTGAGGAGAACAATGTCTTTTAAGTTTGATTTTTTTCAAAAGTTGAGCATTCTTCATATGTTTATTTATAAGAACTTTTTACAAACTTAAGGAAATTAGACTTGTCTACTACACGTTTGACAAATATTTCTAAAATAATGTCTTGTAAATATGAATTTAACCATAAATTTTAAGTAGCTATGTACATTTAAAGATGTATTTATTTCCTCCTGATTAAACAATTCTCCTTGTCAATTCTAGTGCCTTCAGTCTTTGTTTAAAAAAACATTTTATTAGGGGCTCATACAACTCTTATCACTATCCATATATATGGATCCATTGTAAGCAAAGCACATTTATACATTTGTTGCCATCATTCTCAAAACAATTTCCTTCTCCTTAAGCCCTTGGCGTCAGCTCTTCATTTTTTTCTCCCTCCCTCCCTGTTCCCTCCTCCCTTGATAATCTATAAATTATTATTATTTTGTCATATAGCATACTGTCTGATGTCTCCCTTCACCCACTTCCCTGTTGTTCATACCCTAGGGAGGAGGTTATATGTAGGTCCTTATAATTGGTTCCCCCTTTCTACTCCACCTTCCCTCCACCCTCCTGTAATCACCACTCTCATCACTGGTCCTGAAGGGGTCATCTGTCCTGGATTCCCCATGTTTCTGGTTCCTATGTACTAGTGTACGTCTTCTGGTCTAGCTGGATTTGTAAAGTAGAATTGGGATCATGATAGAGGATGGGGGGATGGGGGGGTGGGGGTGGGGGAGGTGAAGGGGAGTGAAGCAATCAAGAAGTAGAGGAAAGTTGCCTGTTCCATCATTGCTACATTGTACCTTGACTGGCTCATCTCTTCTCTGTATCCTTCTGCAAGGCCATGTCACTTTACCCACAGATGGGCTTTGGGTCCCTGATCTGTACTGCCCCTCATTTATAATGATATAATATTTAGTTCTTTGATGCTTACTACCTTATCCCTTCAGCACCTTGTGGTCACACAGACTGCTGTGCTTCTTCTATGTGGGCATTGTTGCTTCTGAGCTAGATGACCACTCGTTTGTCTTCAATTAAGCTTCATTTTTGATGTGAAGAATCTTCATTCCAGTTTAAAACTTGTCAGTTTTTATCCAGCAGCAAAGTCAGGACAGGTGGTCCACAAAGTCAACAGCAATATGCACCAATTCACTGACTCAGAAGTCTTTATCTTCATCTGTTCAGGTTCTGGTCAAAGTGGGCCACCTTGCTTACCTCATATAAAGATTATCTCATCTTTTGACCAAAGGTGGAACTTTCTAAGTATAGATTTTTCTCCTGCTAGGCAAGCAACTTGCTCTGAGTTAGTGCACCCAGTGGCAAGAGTTGGGAAGGTTTTCTCTAGTCATAGTCAACTTTTTCATAAAAAATTTGATCAGACCTCCTTTTTAGTAATGACAGATCTAAGAGAACAGCATGCAACTGTGAAATTTTGCTTCCTGCTCAGAAAAATGCTATAGAAACTGTTGCAATGTTGAACATAGCTTGTAAGGATAGCGCTATGGGAAAAACTCAAGTGTACGAGTGCTTTTCTTATATTTAAAAATGTGAGACATTGATTGTTGACAAACCTATTCTGTACATCTGTCAACTTCTTCAATAGAAGAAAATGTTGACAAAATCCATGCACTTGTGCTTGAAGGCATATGATGAACCATTAAAGAGATGGGAAAGTTACCTGAACTTTCTTGGAGCTTGGTTCAGTGAACTTTAATGGAAGATTTGGGAATGAGAAAGGTTGCTATGAGATTTGTGCCTCCAGTTCTGACTGGCCAGGAAAAAACATCAATGGAAACAGCTGTGCTTTGAAAGAACAGCTCCAGAGTGATGCCCCCCACCCCCGACCCAAATTCATCAAGTGAGATCAGAGATCAAGACTATGCCAATTTGTTTTTTTGATAGGAGAGGGATCGTGCATTTGGAATTCTTTACACCAGATCAGACTGTTAATCTAGCTTTCTATTTAGAGGGTCTGAAAAGATTGCATAACCGTGTGTGACGAAAAAGGGCCTGATTTGTGGCAGGTGGGGCACTGGTTTTGCCTCATGACAATACAGCTGCTCACATTTGCCAACTAAGTTTTTGGTCAAAAAACAACATGCCTCTCCTGCCCCATGCACCTTACTCACCTGACTTCACTCCGTGTGACTTCTTTTTGTCTCTGTGGATGCAGAGCGACATGAAAGGACAGCGATTTGAAGACATAGAAGAGGGGAAGAAAGCAAACAAACAAGGAGATGCTGTCAGCCATCAAAACAGGCGAGTTTGAAAATGTGTTCAAAAACAAAATCGCAGATTTGACAAATGTACTAAGTGTAATGGATAGTACTTTGAAGGTGGTTTTGTGGTTTTGTAAAAAATATTTAAATATATAGCTTTTGAGGGGAAAATAAAGGAATTCACAGATGAGCGAAGTACTCTTTCAAAATATATCATAAGATTATCTTTTTAGAGTCTCAAAAAAGCAAAAGCCAAATCAAAACAAAACAAAGCAAAGCATCATTCAACATAAATTTCTTAGCTGATCTACTGCTTGAACTGGTTCACTGCTTGAACTTGGGAGGCACTCTTTTGGTAGAAACTTTTTATGAAATCACTCTAATGAGAATAAGACAATTCCATTACTGAGAAAGCTTGTCTGTAGCTGTCCACTTGTCACCGAGATATGCTTAAACACATTTAATTTGGAATGAGCCTGTGCTTGTATAATATAGAACCAAATATCAGTACTTTTTTGTTGTTGTTAGATCTGTTGTATTAGTTTTGTGTGATTTTTCAGTCTTTATTCCCCGTGGTTTTATTGGCAAATAAGTGATCTATCATTTACTTCAATAGTTCGATCATTCAATCATATCAAGGAAAATTGTACAACCTCCCCCTTCATTTTTAGAATACTTCCTCCATGATTAAATCACCTTTAAGATGAGTTATGCAATCACAATTGTTCTAGTGTTCCCTACCTCCTTCTCCTTTCATTATTTACTCCTGAAACCCCATCCCCCTTCTCATTACCCACCCCTGAATTTCCTATATATCATTTTATCAGTTATTATCATTATACATCCACTCCTCCAATATAGAAATACTTTTGTCTTACCTTTATCTATACATTATATGTATATACACAAAATGGAATATTACCCAACTATAAAAAGAGATGAAATTCATATATTGTCTATGATGTGGACAGTATTGAGAATATTACGCTAAGTGAAATAATCCAGAAATAAAAGGCCATATCTTACATTATTTTATTGAAATATTATATGAAATATTATATGAAATATTATATGAAATATCCAGACTAGGCAAATACAGAGATATGGAAAATAGTTTCATGGTTTTGAGAGGGAGAAGGTGGTAATGCTACATGGGTGAGAGATCTCCTTTCCAAGTGATGAAAATGTTCTGAAATCAATAGCGAGTGCACTAAATGCCTTTTAATAATAGCTTTACAATGGTGAGTTTAATATTATATGTATTTTACCAGCACCATTACAAAAAGCATGGGATTAGCTGCAGGTTTCCTTTCTTCTGAAATGTCATGCACGTGTCTGTGAGGGAGTATGGAGATGCTTGCATCAGCATCTATCCCTTCAGCACTTTTTCCAATTAAATTCAAATAAAATACTAATGAACATTCTATTTTAAATCCATTTAAAAGTTAAACTGTATGACTTTAATAAAGCATTTCTATTAATCAATATAATTACTTTACCTATGTTGCCAATGTTTTATATATATATATGTACATATATATGAAACAGGTCTCTAATAATGTTCCTCTAATATAAATAATCTACCATGCTTCTGTGAGTTTAGTAATGTACTATGATGACTTACATGTTGCTCTGATGCTAAAAGTTATGGCTTTGGTATTTAAAATGACAAAAGTCACCCCTGGTGGACAGGTTTTAACAGAGCTTTCAGACTAAGACAAACTAAAAAGAAAGACCTAGTGATCTACTTCCAAAGATTAGCCAATGAGGAAGAAGCACACCAGCCTGTGGGAACAAGAGGTGTCAAAGTGATCAGTTACCAAGCAGCAAATTACAAAACATCATATCATTGTGTTCCCACCCAACTTCTTGGTATGATTACTGATGACAAATGTGTGCCTAAGCAAATGTAGTGAAGAAAGCTGATGGTGCCGGGTGTCAAAAGATAGGGGGTCTTAAAGGCTTGAAGGTAAACAAGCGGCCATCTAGCTGAGAATTGTCAAAGCCCGCAGGGAAGAAGCTCACAAACTAGGAAGACAAACTAAGAAGAAAGGCCTAGTGATCTATTAGCCAATGAGGAAGAAGCACACCAGCCTGTGTGACCAGGAGATGTCAAAGGGATCAGGTATCAGGAATCAGAGAACTAAAAATTATATCATTATAAATGAGGCGGAGTATAGATTGGGGACCCAAAGCCCATCTCTAGATGAAGCGACATGCCCTTGCAGAAGGGTCGTGGGAAGGAGACAAACCAGTCAGGGTACAGTGTAGCAACAATGAATTATGCAACTTCCCTCTACTTCTTAAATGTTTCCTCCCCACGTGTGTTAGTCCAAGTAGACTAGAGAAACAAATTCATAGACACGCATATGGATATAAGGGTAAGGTTTATATACAAGAGGAATGGAATATTGAGAAAGCATTCCAACCCAGTCCAGTTCAAAGTTATATGTCCGATACCAGTCTACAAAGTCTCCTTCTGACTCATGAAGTCACAGGTCAGTGGGTGCAGAATCCTGGCTCTGGCAGGGGTCTCCCCATGGCTCCTCGCTTCCAGGACTCAGGGCCCATCAAAAGCATCCAGTGGTGACAGAAGCAACTCAGGCCTGGTAGGGGACTCTGTGACTTCTCCAGTTTCAGAGGTCTGGTTCCATCAGGGTAAGGCCATGTGGCTTCTCCTCTGGCTTCTCCATCTCCTGGGACACTGCCATCTTGTCTTGTCTGTAGTTCATTGTCTCAGGGACTGACTCCCAACAACTGGGGAGATGGCTTATCATTTCCACGAGGGAAATATTGCAAGATTTCCCAGAAGTCTCAGGAGAAAGTCCTGCCCACACAGAGGCCTCATTGACTACTCTGTGACTATCTCTAGATTAACAGGCCAAACTCCCCTACATCTCAATCATGAAGTTGACATAGATATATGACCACCACAGCACATTATCTTGATCCCAATTTTATCTTATATAACCAGCTAGACCAGAGGCTGTACACTGGTACAGATAGGAACTGGAAACATGGGGAATCCAAGACCAATGATTCCTTCAGGACCAGTGGTGAGAGTGAAAAGTGGTTAATGGAAGATGAAGGGAAGGTGGAGTGGAAAGGGAGAACTAATTATAAGGACCTACATAAAATCTCCTCCCTGTGGTAGGGATAATAGGGAATTGGGTGAAGACATTGGACAGTGTAAGATATGTCAAAATAATAATAATTTGTAAATTGTCAAGGGCTCATGAGGGAGGGGGTAGTGGGAAGGGAGGGGAAAATGAGGAGCTAATACCAAGGGCTTAAGTAGAAGCAAATGTTTTGAGAATGATGATGGCAATAAATGAATAAATGTGCTTTGTACACAATGGATGGATGTATGGATTGCAATAAGAGTTGAATGAGCCCCCAATAAAATGATTAAAAGAAAAGAACAGAAAGAGAATGAAAAAAATTAGCCAATAAAAGCACATCTTTTCCAACAGAAAATTGTCCTAGGATGGATAGAACAGCAATGAACTCAGACATACTTTGTATTGATCATAAAGATGGTATAGGGCTGAGAAATATGAAATTTTGCTTTAAATGCAGGAGTTCTGAGTCAAAGTCACTTCAATGACACCTAAGAACAATGATAACAGTATATTTCAGATGGTCGAATTTATGGTGATTAAAGTAAACCTTTATCTTTCTACACTGTTGTATTCTTTATCATGAACACCTTTGCTTTTATGAACACCATAGGGTGATTTAAATCAACCATTCATTCTAACAAGCAACCAAAGAATACAGAGGCATATGTATCACGCTCCTAATGAAAACTAAAAGAAGAATTGATGCATTTGAACTTTCTGGAGAAGAATATTGAAAGTACCACACACTGTTAAAAGGACAAGTCGATCTGTCTTGAAAGAAGTATGGCCAGCGTGATTTAGAGTCAAAGATGACAAGACTTTATCTTACATACTTTGAACATGTGGTTAGGAGATACCAGTTCCTGCAAAAGGACATCATGCTTGTAGGGGTGATGAAAAAGAGGAAGTTCCCCAAGGCGATGACTCCATGGCTGTAACAATTGGTTAATGCATAGAAGTAATTGCAAGGACAGCACAGGACCAGGCAGTGTTTCTTCTTGTTATGCATACTGTGGACTTTATGTCTCCCAACAACATTGACAACAATTATGGGGAGATTATGTCTTACTGCTATTAGATTCTTTGCTCCCTTTTGAGTATTCTAATTATCATTTAGAAAAGACTTTTTATTGTAGATTAGGTGAGAGTTTACATTTCAGATCATCAACTTTGTATTCAACGGTCTCAATCATTAGTCACCCCCAACCCAAGTTAACACCTGTCTACTATCTAGTCTGTTTTAACTTTCCTCTGTTGCTTACTGCCCCAAGAACCCTGGAAAATTCCAGTATTTCCCCTTTGGTATGAAAGTTCTTATTTAGTTGTATTTTTTCCCTTCTTTTAATAGTGGCTTCATGTAGTATTTGCCCTTTTATGATTGGCTAATTTCATTCAGCATAATTTCTCCAAATCACGAAGTACTAGAGTGTCTCCTTATTTTAATCTTTAGCAATGCATAGTATTCCATTGTACGTCCAAATTTCCTTACCATTCTTTTAATGAAGGACACCTAGGTTGCTTCCTTCTTCTCTCTATTGTGAACAGCATGCTATGCCTCTTACTTCTTCAGGTGTACACCCAGCAGAGGGACTGTTGGATTGTGTGAAATTTCTACTTCCACTTATTTGAGGTAATACCCTATCACTTTCAATAGTAGTTGGATGTATTTACTGTCCCACCAACAGTGTCTGAGTGTTGCAAACGCTTCCCAGCCTCTCCAGCATTTCTTCTTCTTATTAATTTTAACTTGGCTATTAACTGTTGGTATATGGTAATATCTCATCACTGTTCGATTTACATCTCCTGCATGATTCTTGATCATGAGGACATGTTTCATGGCAATTTGCATGTCTTCTTTGGTGAGGTCTTTTAATGATTAAAAAATTTTTAAGTTCTTAAAACATGGACAGAAAAACATGAATAAATATCCCTAAAACCTCTCATCCTGACATGATAATACTTTTAGGATTATAGCTGATAAGGGTGTTAATTGATAACTTAATTCTCAGCTTTGAATTCATTCTGATATGTAATATAGCCTTATTTTTTCAAAAATTCAAGAAACACAGTTCTTCCTGAATTCTAACAGCAGACTCTTACATCTGCCCTTCCAAATACAAAGACTGCAGAGGAGGGCATTGTCAGTGCCTTCTCCCAAGAACATGTTCCATTTCCAGGAAATTATCCACCTACCACCAAAATGCCCAGAGATGGAGCATCTGCTGTGTGCAGGGCACAAATAGATGTCATTGCTCAGGGAACTGGAGTCTGAACTTGCCATGAAATAAGATGCTAATAATGCCACCTCAAAGGAAGAGGCTTTGTGGTAAATGTATTCATTTTAAAAATTATTCTATCTACTCATTGCTTTTTGAGTTCCTGGGAAGTATAAATGTTGGTTTCTGATGATCTCTAATGTGCTTCTTAAGATGTATTTTACTTTCAAGAAACAGGAGTTAAGTTAAATTAAGCTTTATTATAGAAAAACTGCATGGTTTTAAAGGGTGCCAAAACAGAGTTAGGCATGCACTTTTAAGTTAAAATTGTACTATTGATGAAACTTGGCTTAGAACCAAAATTCTGAAGTCAGATTGCCTGAGTTTGGATCTTTGCTCTGACACTACTCTCTGATCATGGATAATCTATTTAAGCACTAAAGAGTACTCATCTGTAAAATACACCGGAAGCAGTAATGTCATTATAGGTGCTTGTGAACACAAGCTGTCTACTGAGCACTCAATCTCTGGTTTTTTGAGAAAAAATTTATTACTACAGTGTGTCATTTAGACTACATTTCTTAACATTCTCATCTACATGGTAGACATATCCATTCCAATGCTTTTATATGTTCCTGCTCCATACATAGGAGTCAAATGAAAATGAATACTCTCTTGGTTCCAAATTCAAATTCCTGGAGAAGAGTTTATGTGGCTCAGTGGAATAGGCATCAAATTAATTGAAGACCCATTGGCTAACCCATTAGGAACCCAATGTTGTAACCAGGTGGATGAACTAAAGGGGATTGTGGACACTGGCTAGACAAACAGAAAAAGCAGCATACAAGACAATCTCTAAATGTGCTACTTGTATGAGGGCAAGACATAAAATACTACTAGGGTTCCAATTCATACATGTACCAATTTATTCCAAACAATATATATTTAAATTTGACTCTAAATGGATGGATGCATACAAGTTCTCTCAGTGTTGCACTTGCATACGTCTTCAAAAAAAAAGGTCCGTTCAAAGCCAGATTTTTCTAAAGGGTTCTGCTGGGCCCGTTAAATTCCAGGCAGAAAGGTCACCTCAGATAGTCATGATGACTGTTTTGGGGGATTCTAAAGGAAGAATCTTGATAGATTTTCTCCAAGGGCACAGAATGATCATGAGACTTTTTGTGGAAATTTAAAAAGAAAATTGACAACTGAATTGGTGAGAAAAAGGCCAGGAAAGTTGCACAAAAGAATTTCCTCCCCATCATGACAATGTGCCTGCTCATTCTTTCAGAATAGCAAGGCCTCCAGTCTGAGAATTTCATTGGAAAATCTTGTCCCCTTCACAAGGTTTTATTCCTCTAGATTTCTTTCTAGTTTCCAAAGTTCAAAGGATATTTTGAAAGAAAACGATGAGAGGATGCCAGAACTGCCCTTTTGACCTCATATACCGCATATACTCCTGTATAAGTCGAGTACTTCAGCACATTTTTAAATGTTGAAAAAGCCCTCCCCCTCCCCACCCTCGGCTTATACTCAAGCAAGGGTCCCACTTACCTGTTCTCTGGTACAGTGCAGGTGTTCTCTGGTCTCTCCTACTCAACTGCAGGTGCCAGCAGTCTCTGTGGGTGGTACGATGACTCCTGACATTACCTCTCTTTTCTCCTGCATGCTGGAAGCCTCTGTGTTGTCCGTGCTGTACTGGACAAGAACCTGCCCGCTTCTGTGTGCTGGTACTTGGGGCGCATCACATCCTTATCAGACGCAAGTCAGATGCTGCCGCTCTCCTTCTCCTGCTCTTCTACAGGGCTGTGACCAATGATCCATCCTTTATAGTCTTACCCATGCTTGGTCGCGTCTCCTTGGTCCACCCAAGCATTATTGAATACAAATACTGGTGTATCTCTTGACTTGGATATGCGAGATGTTTATTTAAAGTACTTAGTTTGTTACATTTTATTTTTTTATTTTCTTATAAAGCCCTATCTTGACCCAGTGTTGGGTAGGCTTGCATAGAGCAGCAGCTTGTGTTAGGGTTCATAATATACATGCTGCCTTGTGTATGCACTGTGTTACTGCATGTATTGTGTTCCCATACAGATGTGGCAATGCTGCGCACGCAGTAACATGGTGCGTACACAATGCAGCATGTATATTATGAGCCCTAACCCAGGTTGCTCTAGGCAAACAGCAATATCATCACATTCTGGAATATCATCAGCTTGCATGAGGCTCAAGCTATGCAAGCTGCATGATGTACCAGCAGTAAGGCAGCATATGTAGTAATGCAGTGCATGCAGTGACAGCACGTATTGTTATTGTCCATACCATATTGCTTTCGTTGACCTTCTTTTCCACTTACAGAGCTAGTTTACTGTTTTTCTTTGAAACATATATTCAAAAACATTTAACCCACTCTGCCTCAATTGATGTAATTTTACTGGTATCTATTTAAAAAAAAATCACTTCATTGGGGGCCCATACATCATTTTTCACAATACATAAATACATATATTGGGGCTGAGCCCCGGTAGTGTAAGTGGTTGAGTGTGGGACTGCGGCCTGCGGGCTTGGCAGTTCAAATCCAGCGGCGGCTCTCAGGAGCAGCACTGGGTAGCGCCCATGACCACCAGAGGCAGTGATGCACCCCACAAAAGAAAAACAAAAACAACAAAAAATGCATATATTGTACCACATTTCTTTGCATGCCTGCTGCTGTCATCATTCTCCAAGCATCCTCTTTTCCACTTGAGCCCTTGACATCAGCTTCTCATCTTTTCCCCTCCATCCTTGCTCCCTCCCCCACCAACCCTCAATAGTTAATAAATTATTATTGGTTTTGTCATAGCTTACACTACCCGATGTCTCCCTTCGCCCCCTCTTCCAGTGTCTGTCCTCCTGGTAGAAGGTTATGTGTGGATCCTTGTAGTTGGCTCCCCCTCTCTACCCCACCTTCCCTCCACCAAATCCAGTAGCTCCGTTCTTACTACTGGCCCCAAGAGGTTCATCTGTCCTGGGTTCTCCATATTTTCATTTCCCATGTCTACCAGTGTACCTCCCCCAGTCTAGCTAGATTTATAAAGTAGAATTGTGTGGCAGTCATGTGCTTATGTTAATTTTATGATTGAAATGTAGGGGTGGAGTCTAGTCTGTTAATCTGGAGATAGCCATGAGTAGCCAATGAAGCCTCTATGTGGGCATGGCTTTCTCCTCAGATTTCTGGGAAATCTCATGATATTTCCGTCATGAAGATGAGAACCTATCTTCCTCAGTGGTTGGGAGTTAGTCTCAAAGACAATTAATCACAGACAAGACAACATGGCAGCGTCTGAGGAGCCAGAGAAGCCTCATGGCTTGGCCTTGATGTAGCCAGACCTCTGAAGCTGGGGCGGTGACATGGAGACCTCTGGCAGCGATGAGTTGCTTCTGCTGTTGATAGACCCTGAGCCCTGGAAGTGAGGAGTCATGTGGAGACCCCTGCCAGCTCCGGGATTCTGCACCCACTGACCTGTGACTTTGTGAGTCGGAAGGAGAGTTTATAGACTGATTTCGGCCATATGGGTTAATATCAGACTTATGACTTTGAACTGGACTGGGCTCAATGTCATGTTCCTCTTGTACATAAAGCTTTTCCTTATATCCATGTGCAAGTCTATAACTTTGTTCCTCTAGTCTACCCGGACTAACACAAATTGGGACCATGGTAGTTGAGGGGATGAAGCCTTCAGGAACTAGAGGAAAGTTTTATGGTTCATTGCTGCCTCACTTCACCTTGACTGGCCTATTTCCTCCCCATGATTCCCCTGTAAGACGGTGTCCAATTACCCACAAGCAGGCCTTGGGTCCCCACTCTGCTCTCCTCCTCGTTCATGGTGAAGTAATTCTTGCCCTTTGATGCTTGATATCTGTTCCCTTTGCCTCTCCACCCCCCCACTAGCCGCCATGATCACACAGGCTAATGTGTTTCTTCCATGTGGGCTTTGCTGCTTCCGGGCTAGAGGGTCACATGTTCACATGTTCACCTTCAAGCCTTCACGACCCCAGATACTTTATTGTTTGGTAGCTGGGTGACATCGGATTTCTCCTCTCTGTGTCTGCTCCCTTTTGTCTTCAGTGATCATGTCAGGAGAGTGGGTACACATGATATGATTTTTGTTCTTTGATGCCTGATATCTGTTTCTTTCCACATCTCATGGTCACACAGGTTGGTGTGCTTCTACTATGGTGGACTTTGTTGTTCCTGGGCCACATGACTGTTTATTCACCCTCAAGCTTTTAAATCCTGAGATGTTGTATCTTTTGATAGCCAGGTATCATCAGCTATCTTCACCACTCTCGCTCAATCCCCCAAATGTCCTCAGTGATTGTCTCAGGAGAGATCGCATACAGTGATATGATTTTTTCCTGTTTGATGCCTGAGGCCTGGTCCTTGTGACACCTCATGGCCAACTTTTTCTGTGTGGGCTTGGGTATTTCTCAGCTAGATGGCCATTTGTTTATCTTCAGACTTTGAGACCCCAGACTCTAAATCCTTTGGTAGCGGGGCACCATCAGTTTTCTTCACCACGTTTGCTTATGAAACTTTGTGACTTCAGTGATCGCATTGGGCCAGTGAGCATCATGAAATACCAGATTAATAGAACAAAGTGTGCTTGCCTTGAGGGAGAGTGCCTGGGTGGGGGTCCAAGATCCAGCTTCTACCATAGTACTAAACCTACAAATATATGTATCTGAATTTATTCCCTCCTTATAAAAATGTCTGTGTTTAGATCTCTGCAAGTGCCCTTTGCCTTCTAGTACCTTTCTCTATTTCCTACTGCCCCACTGTCATGCTGGTCTTCATTTGGGCTCCAATACTTCCTCTCTATTATATTACCCTTACTTCAGCCCTAAGAGACCTCCCACACCCTCCTCGCCACTGATTGTGGACCACTTGTTGTCCCCCTCATCCCTGAGCCTGTCCAGGCTCTCCCTTCCTCTCCCCTCTCCTCTGAGTCCTCCAGGAACCTTCGGTCCAGTCTTCCTCTCCTCCTGACTGTCCAACCAGTAGTGCTCCTTTCTTGATTAGGCCCATTTTGGGGCCTCAGACCACATTCCTCCCCCCCCCCCATATTAGCCCCTAAATTTCCTCTGTCATTGTCTGCTTCTGTAGGGAGACAGTATGACAGGTCTTGTTGTTGTTTGCCCGGTACCCCTGTGGTGTAGGTTCCCGCAGGGGCAGTCTTCTGTGCATCGTATGCAGGGCTCAGACCATCATGGGGACTGGACCAGCTGTCTTCCTCATCCTCTGTGTCCACCTGTCTCCATGTGGGTGTGGCATTTTGGTCCCTGCCCCAACCTGTTCTCTTCCACCCCTACTTCCAGGGCAGGAGTCAGTCTGGCTCTGGATGTGACCATCCCTGTGGCATCTATTTTTTAATTTTGAAATTTACAGTAGCAGCTGCATTTCTCTCCCTTGATTTATACGTGAGTCAATCACTTTTTCCAGTTTTTTTTGTGTGGCAAAATTAGGTGTGTTGGCTTATATTTGGGCCAGCTACTACTTGAGTATATAGGATAATTTGAAACCCGCAGAATTCTTCAGGGAAGGATGGGTGAAATGTAAACACTGCTCTCAGAATGGTATATACCAGGATGGGATTAATCTACAGAAACAATAAATTCACATGTTGATATTTTTGTTTTATAAAAAGTCTCTTTGTGACCAACTCTCATATATCCAAAATATGTCTCAGTGGAAAGCCTCCTCTTTCTTCTTTAAAAAAGTATTCTTGGATTATACATTTTATAAAGAGACTTTGAAAATTGTCATGGAGATGATAGAAGGAATTATACACTTGCTCTTTTTTTTTTCTTCACAGGCTATGCATAAAAATGGACTAAGGTATGAGCCTTCGCTCTTTTTCCAGGGTGAACTGAAGTGTTTTAACAAAATCTGCCACTCTGCCAACAATAATAGGCTTTTCTACATGTTAGCGTTAAAATCTTGTCATTGTAAAATGCTCAACTTTACTAAACACTGAGCTACATTTGCTTGTTGGGTAAGGTGTCTAACTTGTTGAAGCTAAGCTATGGACCTCTAATGTATCCAGATAGTTTTTTTCTTCTTCTTTCTATTCTGGCTTTTAAAGGATGCTAACCTTTTCATTTCTTTTCAGAACCCTAAATAATTAACCATATTCTTTAGGTTGCAAATAAAAGGAAGTTCAGCTCCAGCTACCTTAAAGAATAAGAGGAATTAGCAGCACATTTAATTGAAATGTCCTTTGGAAATAAGCTTCAGGCATAGTTTGAGCCAGTGGCTCAGCTATATTATCAGTGCCCAGCGTTGTTTCCTTCTCTGTACCGTCTTCCTCCTCATCAGCTTTGCTTGAAGACTGGGTGCCTTTAGGACTTTAGGATGACAGGAAGCAGGACCTCTCTTTATTTTGCTGGCACAAAAAAGTATCCTTTTGGAAACTTTCAATGGCAGTGGTTGGGAGTGCACTTCTTTCTCAGAATTCCTCAAAAAGGCTTCTCATCAAGGGTTCATGGGGGAAGGGCGGTTGAATTGCTGATATCAAGGGCTCAAATAAAAAGAAAATGCTTGAAAATTATGGCAACATATTTGCAAATGTACTTGACACAATGGGTGGATTGATGGATGGATTGTGATAAGAGCTTTATCTGCCCCCATTAAAATGATTTTTTAAAAAAGTCCTCTTCTATATCCTTAGTTTATGCCTATGGGTGAGCCATCCTGGCTGGGAGGAGAATCCACAAAAATGACATAAACCAGTTATGGCTTAGGATTCTTTTAGTTTAGAAGTGAGTGGGGGCTTCAACTCCATTCAAATTTCATTACTGAGAAATTTGAGGTTCTCTTTAAGAGGATCAAAATTAGAAGGTCTGCAGAGAAGGAAACCAAAAATTGTGTTCTACAGAATGCTTCTCTTTTAGGATACATTTTCATGGTGTTTTCCCAATATTTGGTGAGTGTGATTAGCTGTCTGACTTTAATTTGAGAAGAATCTTTCCCCTTCTTCCCTCCCCCCCCCTTACTTCTTATACATTGCCTTAGAAACAAATTCAGAGTATCTTCCTATTGAAGATACTCATCAGGAAGAAAAGACTAGTTTTGATTTCGCAAAGCAGTATATCTGTGCTTTTGCAGATTTATCATAGTTTGTAGAAAAGCCTGCTGAGACATCCTGGTTTTGGATTTAAAATACTTTCAACCTGAGTACAAGCCCTGTTCTCATAACAGCACTACTAATTATTTAGACACTAGTGAAAATAAGCCTCATCTCACGTATGTCAACAATTGCATTGAAGATAATGCCTGTCTTACTTGAAATTATAGAGGGAAGGGTTTCTGCAAAAGAGAGTGGTAAAGGGGGGCAAATAGTGGGACAGAGGAAAAATCAACTTGAAAGAACTTGGGAGGCTGACTATTTAAACGATGTGCTTTACAGCTATCATTGGTTCCCTTTGAGCAAATAAAACTAATTTGAACATCTGGAGGAATGAGGTTAATTGCCAGAGGAAAACACTGATCTTTCAAGATACCAGTTCCCTTTATACTCCTTTCCTCTGGCGACCTAGACAGTGGCCTCATGAGAGGATGTTGGAGTGCTTGGTGGGGTTTGGGATTCTTGGAATGTACTGAGACCATTGTCAGATGTGGGACATCAAAATGATTGGTTATTTTGTGGTGCTGAGTTTCACAGAAATTGATTACTTTTATTATCAGATTTTCTCATAAGTCCAGTTTGCATGCATCAACATATTAAGAAACACTAAAGCGCTATGCTAATTTACATCGAATCTCCTAATGTGCTCTGGCCAGAATGATCATTATGATGTAATTACAATCATGCTTTGGATAGTTTCACCCAAATGTGCTAGGAGCATGTGTTGCTGTTTCCTTTTCTGTTAATTAAAAAAAATTAAATAATGTTTTTAGTGACATATTTTATTCATTCCAATATATCCCTTTCCATGCAGTTCTGTTCAAACTCAGTAGGGGGGCGTAGTACAATCATCAGTGCTTTCAACTTCCCTCTCTCTTATTTCACTCCCACTCACTTCCCGAATCGTCTGGGAACCTTACTCTCATCACGGTCTCTGAGGGGGTCATCTATCTTAACTACCATGTGCTGAGCAATCTTGAATGTACAAATGAACATATGAAAATCTAACATGATTAATGATTCATATCACATAAGGGCCTTAATAGTAAGGGGAGGAAATCTTAAGGAACCAGAGGGTAGTTATGTGGTTCATCAGTGCCATACTGCACCCTAGATTCTTCAAAAAAGGTGAAATATTGACTGAAAGCAACCTTTATTCTGGACATTCATCAACTTCCTGAACAGATGAAAACCTTAACAAAATTTGTGCACTTGTGCGCTTGTGCGTAAAGATAGAAAACAGACCATTGAAGAGATGGGAAAGTTATCTGGACTATCTTGGAGTTTGGTTAAGTGAATTTTAACGGAAGACCTGGAATAAGAAGAGTCACTGTGAGATTTGTGCCTCTCATTCTGACTAACTAGGAAAAAAAGTGTCAAATGGAAATATGCCATGCTATAAAAGAACAGCTTGAAGTGATTCAGACATTTCTCCCACCCAGGATTATTACTGGTGACTAAAGATAGTGCTATTCTTAAGACCCTGAAACCGAACATCAATCAAGCCAGTGGATGACGCCATCATCACAGCTCCCCCCAAAAGCTTGCCAAGTGAAATTAAAGATCAAGGTGATGCTCAATTGTTTGTTTGTTTGTTTTTTATGTGAAGGGGGAGAGTGCATTTGGAATTTGTTCTAACAATTTAGACAGTTAATCAAGCTTTCTATTGAGAGGTTCTGAATACATAACATGAGTTTGTAACAAAAAAGGACTGATTTGTGGCAGAAAGGAGGTTGACTTTGCCACCATGACAATGGACTTGCTTACACAGCCATCACAGTGCATGAGCTTTTGGCAAAAACCAGCATGCCCCTCTTTCTCCATGTACCTTGCTCACCTCACCTCACTAAGGTGACTTCTTTTTGTTTCTGATAATGAAGAAGTACATAAAAGGACAGCAATTTGATGTCATTGAAGAAAATAATGAGGAAGGTCTGTGATCCACCTTGAGTTTGTGCCTGTGTGTACAGTGGGGTAAGGGTCTTGTTTCATTCTTCTGCAGACTGATATCTGGTTGTCCAGGATAATTTTTTAAAAGGGACATCTGCTTCCTATTTATTTTTGTTTTTTGAGGGGGAGGACCTTGGTCAAAGATCAGTTGTCTACATGCTGCTGGTTTTATTTCTGGAGTTTCTGTTCTTCTCCATTTGTCCAAGTATGGATCATTGTACAAGAAATATGCTGTTTGGACCACTGTGGCTGTTTAACAAGTTTTGACATCAGGTAATGGAAAACCACCCACTTTGGTCTTCTTCTTCTTTTGTTTTTGAGGACTTCTTTGCCAATCTTGGTCTTCTTCCCTTTTCATATGAAGTTGATAGTTTTTCTTTCCATTTCTTTGAAAAATGATGTTGGAGTTTGCATTAGGATTGGATTGATTTTATATAGTACCTTGAGCAGGATTGACATCTTTACGATGTTGAGTCTTTTGATTCATGAGCATGGGATATTCTTCCATTGATAAAAATTCCTGTTGGTTTCTTGTAATAATGTTCTATAGTTTTTCTCATACAGATCCTTTGGTTAGGTATATCCCTAGATATTTCAATTTATGCATTGCTATTGTGAAGGCTACTATCTTCTTGATCTCTTTTTCTGTAAGCCCATCAGTGGTATATAGCAAGACAACAGACTAATGATTGTTGATCTTATATCCTGTTACTCTACTGTGTTTCTCTATCATTTCCAGTAATCCTATTGTGGAGTCTTTGAGGGCCTCAATATATAAATTATATTATCTACAGATTATGATAATTTCACTTCTTCTTTCCCCAAATGTATACCCTTGATATTGTTCCTTTGCCTTATATTATTAGCTAGGACCTCTAAGACAATGTTGAATAGAAGTGAGAACAATGGGCATCCTTGTTGGGTCCCTTTATTTAGTGGGGATCTTTTAGTCTTTCTCCATTAATTGTAGCACTGGCTGTTAGTTTTTCCTTTATAGCTTTTATTGAATTGGCATAGTTTCCTTCTAATCTTATCTTTTTCAGAATCTTAATTAGGAATTTGTGTTGAATGTTGTCAAATGCTTTTTCTGCATCTATCAATATAATCATGTGATACTTGTCCTTTTTCTTATTAATTTGATGGGCAATGTTGATGTATTTTAAAAAACCAGGGTGGTTGAACCATCCCTGCATCCCTGATATGAATCCCACTTGGTCATAATGGACTGTTTTTAAAAATATACTTTTGTTTTCTATTGGCCAAAATTTTGTTGACAATATTTGCTTTGATGTTCATTAGAGATGTCGACCTGTAATTCTATAGTCTTGTGGAATCCTTGCCTGGCTTTTGTATCAGTATTAGTCTAGCTTCATAGAATGTGTTTGGAAGTTTTCCTTCCTTTTCTATATTCTGGAAAAGCTTGTGTAGAATTGGTGTCAGGGCTTTGCTGCATGCTTTGTAGAATTCTCCTGTGAAGCTATCTGGCCCAGGTCTTTTTTCAGTAGGAGTTCCTTAATAACCTTTTATATTTCTTCTTTTGCTATGGGTATATTCAGGTTTTTTACGTTCACATGAGGTAATTTTGTGAGGGTTTATTTTTCCAAGTTATTTGTCCATGTCCTCCAGTTTATTGAATTTGTTGTTTGAGTTCTCATGTGTCAATCTCTGTCCTAATTTTCATTATTTCTTTTCTTTTGCTATTTGATGAATTACTCTGTTGACTCTGTCCCAACTGCTGAAGGTTTTGTGATAGGGTATTGATCATAAGTCTTTTTTCCTTCAGCATATATTCATTTAATACTATCAAGCACCCTCTGATGACTGACTTTGCTGTATTCCATAGGTTTTGGAATGATACATTCTCTATTCTCATTAGTTTCTAGAAACTTCCTAAATTTGTCTCTTATTTGGGACAAAACCTAGTCCATCTTTTGAAGTACATTATTTAGCTTCCTTGTGCTTGCTTTTCTTTTCTTTTGTTTGTTCCCAGCTTTATGCCATAGTGGGCAGAGAAGGAACTCTCTGTGACCTCTCTATGTTTGAAATAATCAGGGTAGACTTGTGCCCCATCATGTGGTCTGTTTTCGAACATGTTCCATATGTACTTGAAAAGAATGTGTATTTTTTGTTTTTGCATTTGGACGGAGAGCTCTCAATATATGGATCAGGTCTAACTGTAGCATTAGTTCTATAGCTTCTTTGCTTAACTTCTTTCCTGCTGGTCTTTCTATCTTGAGAGTGGTGTCTTAAAGTCTCCCACTATGATTGTCTGTCCTATGCTTTCTTTTTCCATCTTTTGAAGGATTTATTTGACAAATTTTGTGAGTCTCTCATTGGGTGTGTATAAATTTATTATGTTCACAGGAGTAGTATTGGTTTACTATTGCCTTAAGCATTATATTGTGCCCATGCTTATCTCTTGTTATGTCCTGCACCTTGAGGTCGACTTTTTCAGAAATAAGAATGGCAACTCCTGCTTTCTTCAGATCACCATTTGTTTTATATGCTTCCCATTATATTTTAACCCTCAATCTGTATTTGTCCGTGAGCTTGAGATGTTCTCTCTTGAAGACAGCAAGCACATTGATGGGCATTGCTCCTAATTCACGATACTGGTTTTTGTCTTTTAATGGCTGAATTCATACTACTCATGTTCAGAGAAATCACATGTATCAGTGACTCCTTTGCTGCCACCTCATACTGTTTGTGTTAGGTATTTTTCTTTCTTCTTTGTTAGCTGTGTGCTGTGTATGTGTGGAGAATGCATACTTGCCTTCTTTCCTCTGCTGTGACAAAGAAGTCTTGGCTCTTGGTTTCTATGCCATGACTTCTGGACAGTGTTACACTATGTGATGGTCTCATGTTTGTGTTCTGTGGATGTTGGTCTTCTGTTCAAATGAGTTGGAAAGTGACCTTTGTAGTGTGAAGGTTCTTTTTCAAATGTATTCTTTAAAGTGTTCCTTCTGCAAGAAATTGTGACCTCCTCTTCTATTTTTATGGAGAGTTTGGTGAAGTAGATGACTCTCAGGCTATAATTATTCTCCTCAAACCCTCTGAAGATGCTATTCCATTTGCTCCTCTTCTTTGTAATTTCTTCTAATGAATCTGAGCATATTCTAAGCTGAATACCCTTATAAGGAATTGTATTCTTTTCTCTATCTCCCCTTATGATTTTCTCCTTCTCCTCAAAATGGGATAGTTTGAATACTACTTGCCTTTGTGTGTTCTTGGGATCCAGTCTAATTGGTGTCCTTTCTGTTTCCTGGATGATTGATAGATCCACTTTTATTATATTGGGGAAGTTTTCTTCCAGAAATGCCCTCATTATATTTTGGCTGTTGATTTCTTCGTTACATCTTGTCTGGCATCCCAATTATTTGGATACTGTTTCTTATCATAACATTGCTCATTATTCTCAGTTTTTTGGTCAGCTTCTTTATCTTGTTTGATTGTCTTTCACATTTGTTGAATCCTGCTTGGTTATCTTTGAGATTGCTGATATAGTTCTCTGCTTCTTTCAACCTGTTGGTCAGGTCTCTTACCATTCTTGTTTCTACAACATGACCCCGAATTCTTGCATTTCCCTTTGGTATGTGAACTCTATACTCAATATTTTATTATCTTTCTTTTGTCATGTCCTATATGAATCTAAGCAGTATTATGGAGATTTATTTCTCTGGTGTTTCAAAGTCTGCTTCTTCAATGAATGCCGCTATGTTCAGGCCCTCTTCAGACATTGTAAGTGATTTCTCTTGACTTCTTTTAGTGACTGCTGCTATGCGTTGTAGTCTGGGTGGCCTTTTGGTGGAACTGGAGGTAGTACTTTGCATTCAGTGAGTAGAGTGCAGGGTCAGGTTCTGTGTTTTCTATCTCAGAGGCTAATAAACTCCCTCAACCTAGCTATACTTGGATTTTGAGCTATGTCTTCTGATTTACTGGGGCTGGGTCTTTCTAAAGAAAGTTGGTGAACTGTCTATCTGGAAGGTCTAGGTGCACCCTTGTTATCAAGGGGGAATGCAGGAGCAATGAAGTTTTCCCAGTAGGGATTAAGATCTGCTGGCCACAGTAATGTCCAGTGTCCAGCACCTCCAGAAGGCCACATGGATGTCTTTGTGGTGCTCTAAAAGGACAATCTGTCTAGGGCTTCATCCAAGCATTGGGACAAACATTATAGGATAGTGTTCAGGCTTGAACATCTGGGCTCAGGGGATGGAATGCAAATGGCTAGCCTGTAGCGCAGGATGTGCAGGCTGTTAGGGAGCTGTCTTAGGGCTTTGAGGTGGGAAGACATGGAGGGCATGCAGGAGAAGCTGGTGGTGTGGGGATGTGCTTGCTGTCAGCATGTGCAGGACACAGTATGAGTGGGCAACTGGCAGCTCAGAAAGAGTGAGTGGGCTGGCTGTCAGTTTTGAAATAGTCACTGATTTGGTGGTATGTTCTGGTGTTTTGGCTTTAATATTGTGGCAATTAATATCTGCAAGCTTATTCCCCTAACTTTTTTTGAGAGCAAAGTCACAATCTAAAGAAAAAGAGAAAAGTGAAAAAGGTTTTGACTTTGTTACTAATCTCATTGTAATTCAATGTTTTATAAAAACAATTTTGTTCTTAGTATTGATATAAGCTAACTAGTATTAGATTCATGTAACTTATAATTATATTCATCACATAATATTCTATGATAACAGTTAATAGCAAATGTTACTAAATTTCTGCATGTTCTGATATGGGAGGAAGTTCATGGGTGTGTGGGGGATGACTCCAAGCTTTACAGTATGACTGGCACCAACAGCTCTAGGTGGTGACGATTGGCTCTAGTAACTTGACAGGATACAACAGGTTTGAAGATGGCTCTGTCCATTCAGGTCCAGTGCAACTTCTTCCTGCTGAGCTTGACTATTGATATAATTAAGGAAAACTTGTCAATCTGATAAACTTTGTCAATTTACAAGGAGCATTATGTCACCCTGTTTCAAAATTGGTCTTGACTTTGGGTTTCTATGCATATTCTGCCTCAATAAGAGAACACTTTGTTCTAAATAATCAGCAGTCTGGGATGTTCACTCTCTTGACACAATTGCTGAAGACAAAATTTGCATAAACAAATGTGGTGAAGAAGGTGGATGGTGTCCGACTAGTAAAAGATATAGTGTCTGGGCTCATAAAGACTTGAAATTACACAAGGCACCATTCAGTAGTGAAGCAACAAGTCCACAAGGAAGAAGTTCACTGCCGGTGTGGTCACGAACAGTCATAGAGACCAGGTAAAAGGCATTAGCATACACATAACAAACAAAAAATGTTGTTGAGAATGAGGGGAACTGGAGCAGAGAGCAGAGGTCTAAAGCTCTGTAGACAGTGGTACAATCTCCCTACAGAGGGGCTGCAGTAAAGCATCAATGAAACATGCTATATTCTTCCAGTTCCTTCAGGCTTCCTCAACCCCCACTCCATGACCCCAGTGCTGTTTCTCAATTCAGACTAGGTTGTAATATGTACAGAGGAATAGATAAGATATGGGCGCTCACGACCCACAGATTCTGGGAACAGGAGTGGGAATAGTGATATCAGAAGGGTAAGGGGGAGATGGGGAGAAGAAGAGAGAATGGGGGAACCGATTGCAATGATCAATACATAACCATACACCTCACTACAGGAGGGAGAACAACAGAAAATGTGGGGGAAGGGAACCAGTGGTCAGTGTGAGATATGAAAATAATAACAATGTACAATCCATCATGGGGCTATGAAGGTGGGGAGAGGGGAGGAATAGCTGACACCAAAGGTTTAATAGAAAGTAAATGTCTAGAAAAGAATGAGGGCAACATATGTACAAACATGCCTGATTTAATTGATGTATGGATTGTGATAGGAGTTGTAGGAGCTTCCAATAAAATGATTCAAAAAAAACCATAAAAAGTAGTCCTAAAAGTTTTCTTTCATTTTTATCATATGAACAGCCTAAGAAAAAAGACTTGAACAAATAGTTAAAATAAATCATTGTTCAAATTGTGTGGCCTCAAATATCTCGCCAGCATCACCCTCAGTTGATGATGTCTTATTAATTCTGATGGATACTTAGTTTTTCTCTTCAAAAGCTCTTTATTTATTTAATGTCTTTCTCTATTTTAAAAAATGTGTTCATAAAATAAACCCCAAACCAAATCAATTCAGTGGCTATTGAATGGATTCTAACCTATGGTGACCACATGTGTTAAAGAACTGTTTCATAGATGTTTTCATAGTTGTGACTGGTCTTTCAGGCGCAGATCACCTGCCCTTTCCTCCAAAGCATCCCTGGGTGAATTAAAACTTCCAGCTTGCTGGTTAGTAGCTGAGTGGTTAACTGTTTGCACCAATCGACAGCCCTGATAATAAAATAGGACTGTGTGATAACTCTATCCCACTGAGTTAATTATGACGCCAAGCCACCCTTTAGGACAGTGCAGAACTGCTTCATGGCATTTTCAGGATAGTAAATCTTTATAGGAGCAGAGAACCTCATGTTTCTTGCTTGGCTTGGTTGGTGGGTTCAAATCACTTATCTTGTAGTTTGCAGCCTGTTTTCTCAAGCATCTCAGCACTGACAGGAGTCTCTGTGTGGTGCTTTTGGCTTCAAAGATCTGGTTCCATCAGGGTAAGCCCATGTGGGTTCTCCTCTGAGTGTCTCACAGGCAGTCAGCCTTGTGTCTCATCAGTAGAGTCTCTCCAAGGATTGAATCGTGAGTCTTTCACTTCTAAGGGGGGAATATGATCAGATTTCACATCATTTTCATGAGAAAGCCATGCTACACAGAGATCTCATTGACTAGTTCCAGATTGACAGGCTAGACTCCATACCTACGATCTTAATCCTCAAATTGACACCAGTTTGGGTGATCGCCACACAGCCCAATGTTTAACCCACTGTGCCACCACAGCTCCTTTCTGTAGGAAAAAGGGACGTTTATTTCTCAATAAGATATAATTAGAGTTGTCTTTGTGTAAAGACCCAACTTATGACTTTAAATTATGGTGGCTACTTGACATTACATTTTATTCTTGAAGTATTTGGGGATCACATGGGAAATGCAGACTGCACACTCAGGTGGAGGTTAGCTGATTATATATTCTCGGGGGAGGTTTTGTTCCTTTACCTTCATCCAAAGTTGTTTTCTCCTAATTCCCTTCAGCACATTAGGTTTATTTCTCCTTGTTCTTTACACTGAGGGTCAGATCCCGTCAGGTCTTGGTTTCATGTAGGAGTGTGATGTTCGCACCCTCTGCGTGCCTCACTCCCAGACACCCACTTGGAACAGCTGTCAGTGCCAGGTTCAGCAGACTCTCTCCAGGACCTCATTTCTTGCTTTTTGGCCTCTGGAGAATCCTTCCTTTCATCTCAGCCCAGCAAAGCATTTAAACAGCCTCCTGACCCTGCCCCCTTCTCGTTTTTAGTATGCCAATTCAACTTTTAGCTTGTTTCATTTAAAGTGTAGTTTTTCAAGCATCTGGCCTGCTGGTGTGGATGTTCTGAATTGCTGTTTCAAAGACTTGTTTACAAATAGCCAGACTCTTGTATATGTGAAGTCATATATTCAAGACTACTTTCTGAATCTACCTTAAATATCTTTTAAAAGTGTTTTTTTTAGCAGTATCAATTGACTTCCATGATGAACCCAATCCCATATCACTCAGCCTAGTTCTGATTCAGTAATTTGTTCTTCAGATTAAAGTACACAACTATCGTATTCCTGGCAGATAATTAAAAACCTATTTTATTCAGCCTTGTACAACTCTTATCACAATCCACACATCCATCCATTGTGTCAAGAAAATTTGTACATTTGTTGCCATCATGATTTTCAGAACATTTTCCTTCTATTTTAGCCCTATTTTAGCTCCTCATTTTCCTCCCTCTGTCTCTTCTCCTCGCTTATGAACCCTTAATAATTTATAAATTATTATTATTTTGTCCCTGGTTGATAAATTCTTATGAGGAAACAAAAATTACCTTATATTTACACACGTATGCTAATCTTTTAAAAATAGTTTTATTAGTATAGACTTCACACATCATACAATTTAAGCATTCAATAATATTAGCATGTGCACGTTATTCCTATACAAACAACCACTTACTGTGTTTTACTTTCCACATAGTTGGCCTTTATTAGTCGTAGTCTCTGCTCAAAGACTTATGCACTCATTTGCTAACCCAAAGGGTGGAGGTTGGAAACCAACCATAGACTCCGCAGACAAAGAGCATGGTGGGTGCTCTTCTCAAACTTAGTCACTAGACACCCATGGAATGAATCCACTTCTCCTGTGATGCCCGTGGAGTTGCCATCATTTGGAATCCATAACTACTGGTTTTTGAAGAAGCAGCATTTTCTACCCTCCGCACCATCACTGCACTATGCATCCAGCCTATTCAGCAATGGCAGATGAAATAACTTTTTGTCACCAAATCATCGATCGCTCATCCCGGTGTTTTTTTTTTTTTTTGTATCCTTGACTATTTCCATGCTACTCTTTCTCAATTTGGGCCATAGTTGAAGCCAGGATTTCTTTGCTCTCAGGGAATGCTTCTCCTATTTGTTGGAAATAGAAAAACACTTTCCTGTTTTGCCTTTTAGCTGATACAATTAGAATAATTTACCAGTGCCAGCATTTTTAACCTCAGTTACTATCTTCTCTTTCTCTTTCCTAACTTGGGATTCTGTTTCCAGAGTAAATAGTTATACAAATGCAAGGTCACCTAAAGGGCAGTGTGGTAAGTCTTGCTCTTCCTAAACTCACTGCTTTTGAGTGGATTCTGACTCATAGTGATACCATCAGATAGAATCAAATTGCCCATGTCAATATTTGAAACTGCAATTTTCCACCCCACCCCCCCAAGAGCAGAAAGTTTCATCTTTCTCCAGTGGCTCAGCTAGTAGTTTCAAACTGTTGATCTTGCATTACCAGCCCAATGTGTAACTCAGTATGCTATCAGCTTCCTACTTTGTGCCTAGGTAAGGGCAATTAATTTTTTTGCAAGGCTGATGCATTCTGCTCATTCCTTATTCTTAGCTCTGAATCAGTTCTATAGCATTTACCATGATTTAGAATGAATGAAAACACAGTGAGAGGCACTAAACATCATAGGACTTGGCATTGAATAATCTTAATCTGGTACCATTGCAGAAGATCATATTGAAAGCAAACGGGAGGAATTGAGGACTGAGAAATCACTTGTGGGCTTAGAAATTGAAGAATTGGAGCCTTCAAGGTCTATTAATAAGCACATATTCAAAAGATTCATAATTAAGAGAAAGGAGAATTGTCCTACATCTACAGGTATCAAAGTCAACAGAAATTTGTTCAAGTACCTACTTGAAGCCACTAACCTTGACAGCATCTGACATGGCTGAGGGTAAACCTATATCATCGGCAAGCCAAGAGGCATTGCCTGCAACAACAACTCTAGTAACAGAGCCGCAAAAGGTGCCCAGTGAGGTTCCCCTGAAAAGGATGAGGCTGCAGGAGGAGTCAGAACCCAAGAATTTTCAATTCATTACAAAGGTTAAAAATGATCTTAAAGTCTTCTAGAAGTTATCACAGGTCTTAACTCCAGCTTAAAATCTTTGAATGAGAAATTGGATAAGCTACCAGTCGATGTCACTGCGTGGCCTTCAGTTTAGCACAGTACACTCCTAGGCCAGTCACTCCATTGGAATCAAAGCAACCTCTTGGTGACACGCCGACTGCTGCTTCTACAGCCTGCAGTGATGCTAACTGCTCACCAAGACCAGCACACCTCTGAGTACCATGTCAAGACAACTCCTAACTTTGTCTGACACTCTAACAGCTCCTTCTCAAGATTTTCATTAAGGATATAACATTGTATTCCTCTGTGAACATCCAGTAGCTAAGATTAGTTAAAAATTTTAAGAGTCTCATGCTTTACTGTCTAAGCTAACGGAGCACCTAAATTATGACAATTTTTGAAAGGGTTACCTACCTAATTAGGAATTTATTTGCATATAATATTTTTAAGCTGAATATAAATTCTTTTTTTGAATATAAATTCTTAAATGATGGAAATCTTACTTTATATTTTTCTGATTCGTATTCTGCCATCGCATAACACTGTATGCAAATTTTGAAATATTTTATTGTAGTTTAGGTGAAAACATGTACAACAAAACAGGCTCTCATTCACCAATTCCTACACGAATATCACCAATTTCAACACAAATATTTAGTGACACTGGTTACTTCACATTGTGCCAATGTTCTCATTATTTTCATCCTAAGGGCTCCATTTCCCCAAATTTACATAACACTATATTTAATGTCAGATAAGGAATCCTGCATGCTTGTTGATTTCTGCTGCAGAACAGTTGAAAACTTGGATCCACTTCTGTATTTTTTCCTCTGGCTTATAAGTGACTGTGATAATTGGATTTTGTGGTAACGGGTTCTCCGTGGTTTGAGAGTTAGGACCTGGTAATCCTACATGATATGGCAAAACAAGGTAATCGACTCCATTATGGGATCTGCTCTGGGCAACAAGGCAGTTGTAAAAGGATTGAGAAGGAGTGTAACTTGAGTCTGCTCAGGTCATCGCCTTGATGAAATTGAAGGACGCTCCTTGGGAGTTGGGTAGTGGTAGTGGTGGCCTACTCCAATTTAAGCACACTCTGTGGAAATGCTTGACTGTTTTGACTGGTCTGTGTCCTGCATCTGTCTCATCGAACACTGGTCTGCCATGTTGCCTACGGTCCTTGAAAGCTATTAGCAACATGCCATATTGCCTGGCAGCCTTGGATTCCTGTGATGTTATAGCCATGAGCCTGAACTGCTGAACTTGGATTGATTCATTTGTCTAAGCCTCTACCTACATACAGTTATCCTGCTATCCTGCTTGTTGATCACAGCAGCTATTTGAATCAAGTAAAGCTTCCAGCTTAACCTATTACCCATGGGACTTGAACCAGACTGAACATAAACACATGCATCACTAGTTTTTCTTTAGAGAATTTAGCCTAACACAGAGGCCGAGGTTGATGATGCTCAATAAAGCTAGATGGAGTCTAATCTTGGTTCCATCATTACAAGCATCTGTGAGTTTACTCAAGAGTAATTGCTTTGAACCTCAGTTTCCTCATCTCTAAAGGGAGGAAATGAATATTCCCAGAATTTCTAATCCTGTTACTAGAACTAGAGTGCAAAATTTAAAGGAGTTCCAATAAGCTTAGCAATCCAGATATAGAATATGTTAATGCAATATTTAACAACCAAAATGGTACACAATGAACAAAATATCAACATTTCCCATAAAACAAGCTCGGTAACAATCGGTGTCAGGTCATTTTTGGATCCTAAAGCAAAAGAAAACCCCCCATTAAATTAGATCATATTTATAAGGTGTTTAGCACAAAGCCTTGCATATTGTAAGAATACAGTAAATGTAAACCAGTAGTATTTACATAAATAATTTCCAAATTTTCATTTACATCTAAAATTGCTTAGCTACCAAATGTCCTCATGATTTGGATCTTGTAAAAATGGGAACAACTAATATAATGCTATGCAAAAGTTTTGTGAGACTGCTGGATGCCCACCATTTTTCTAGTAAAATGATTTAGAATTATTACTAGGTGGGAGCAAAACAAAGTATACCTTAAATCTTTTTTATGTGTACTTAGAATACAGTTAAATATACTCAAATGTTAAAATGATTTAGGAACAAATGTAATTCCACTTTTAGTCAGAACACATAAGCACAAGTAGCCCTAAATTGCTCTTATCACCAACGTACCAATCCACCTACTCAAAATGTATATATTAGAGCCCTATTATGCTTCAATACACTGAGCTAGACTGTGGACACCCAAAGATAAGAGAGGTATGGAATCTGACCTTGGAGTGCTCTGATGTGGAGATATTATATGCTTGCAAACATAACGGTGTTTATCACAACTCAAGGCTGTATGCCAGGAAAATATAACTTATGGTACAAAAACTTATAAAGGGAAATTATTTCATTAGAATGATTATATAACATCCATATTCAGTCAGTCTCACTATGTAACACTTTTTAATCCATTAACATTGACTTACATATATGAAAAGACCACTTAGAGACAGTTTATAAATACTGGAAGAATGATAAAGGCCACACATACTAATTTGTAGCTCAGAATGCTGACATTTGCCTCGGTAAAGGGATGGTGGTGAGCATGACTTTTGTTGCACAAAATCTCACGGCTACAAAAGTGTGTCCTTCAATGAGAGAGTGATAAGGAAGAGGAGCAAAGGGGAGAATAAGGATTGCCCAGAGCCACTTCTTTCAAATCTGTGTCTATAATAACTCCATATCTGTATTAGTGAAGTGAGATACAATGGGGTGGGTGGTGATGGTGGTGTCGAGCGAGTGTAGTTTGTTGATGTCCAAGAGAAGGTCACAGTTCTTTATATTCTTCTTAGATATAATGAAGAAGGGATATACTGATTTTTTGTGGGGGAAGTCAGCCCCTCACACTATCATGGGATCAGTAAGTGCAATTGTATGGTATAATATATACATATAGACACATATATATTAAATAAAGGCATAGAGAAATAGGAGAGATGGAAGAGAGAGTAACATAAAGAAGTCAGACACATTTTATGGTAGCATGCTCACTTCAGCTCCTCTTTGTGGTGCACATGGAGATGGGAGATGAGAGGTCAGGGGCAAATGAGAGGGCGATTAATTGCTAACCAAAGCTTATATCTCTTTGATGGCGTGCATGCCCCCTAATTGCAGATAAAGACATATGTCACAGGAAGGAGTTGCACAATAGGCATAAGCATAAAAGAATGCGCTAGGGATGGAAGGGACTAAAGGTATACATGTGACAAGAGTTCACCCTCGATTCATAATGGTGGCCTAACCTTGGTCACTCTTGAGTGGGCTTGATCTCCCTGGGTTCTCCTTCAGCGAAATAATCTATTATTCTTACCAGAAGGGAGTGGGCACCACTTAGGGTCAGACAGACTAGACAGTCTGGTTGTTCTAGATGGTTGATAACACTTAGAGGGGATAATCTCTGACCCTCCAAGTATATCGTCATTGACCATGTGTAGCAAGCAGCTGGGTTTGGCATATATTTGGGGAAGACAACTTGGAGAAATCTTTCTGTTTCCCACAATTTTTGTCACCAAACAAAGACTTGTATGGTAAAAGTGTCCACTCATAAAATGAAGTATTTACAGATAAAGCATATACAGGAATTCCCCCTGTCTGCCTCCCCCCCCCCAATGCAATTATTTCAAAGCTGTGCATTTAAATTTCTCTTTGCAAAACAGCATTATTACCTTCAAAACACTGTCCATTACACTTAGTACATTTATCAGGTCTGCGATTCCATTCTTGGAAACATTTTAAAAACTCATCTGTTTCCATGACTGACAGCACCTCCCTTGTTTTTTCTTTACCTCTTCTATGTCTTCAAATTGCTATACTTTCAAGTCCTCCTGCATTTGAGGAAACAAAAAAGAAATTTCATGGAGCTAGGGTTGGTGAGTGAGGTACATGGGGCCAGAGAGGCATGCCGTGTTTTTCCAAATACATGAGCACTGAGATGGCTGCATGAGCAGGTGCACTGCCAAGGCAGCAAAACCAGTCCCCATCTGCCACAAATCAAGCCTCTTTTGTTGCACACTGATAGGCAGTCTTTTCAGGCCCTCTAAATAGAAAGCTTGATTAACAGTCCAACCTGGTGGGATGAACTCCAAAAGCACTACGAGTGGGAATTTTCCATTTTTGTCAATTTGGGAAGTTGATAGATGTACAGAATGAGGTTTGTTGTAAGTCAACATTTCAGCTTTTTTTTTAAAGCAGAAAACCACTTATACACATACGAACTTTTCCTATAGCACTGTCCTTGTCAGCTGTGTTCAACATCATAACAATTGCTGTGGCATTTCACCCCCAGCAGGAAACAACATTTCACAGCCTGACACTGTTCTCTTACAGCAGCCATCAAAAAAGCAAGGTTTGAGCAAAACTACTTTCATAAAAAGAAATCACTGTGACCAGAAAGAACCTTCCCAGGTGATGCCACTGGGTGCATTATTTACTCTTCCTTATTTAACTCAGAGCAAGTTGCTTGATGTTTGCCTAGTGGGAAAATTGCCTATTATGAAAGCTCCTTCCAGTAGAGCTTTTTTTCCATTTTGGAGAAAGTAACCCCTCATAGACTGTCCCCCTGACAAATTTGGAAAACTGGATCTCATGTCACTGATACTCCCATTACCCACCAGCGTAAGCCAGGAGAAATGCTTTTACGGTGAATAAAATTATTTTTTAAATAGTGTCACAAAGTCACAAGTGTAATCAGAGATACACCAAGAGGTAACTTTTGAGTCTATTGTTCACTCCTATCCTGTTTTAAGAGCTGAATTAAACCCCCTAATTTCTAAAGTTTCTGGTTTCCACAAATGGTTAATGCTCCTCTACTAGCTAAAAGACAAGCCTGTTGGTGTGCTTCTAAAATAGCATAGCCTTGAAAATCCAAGGCAGTCGTTCTACTCTGCATCCATGGGACTGACATGTCAGAATTTTCTGCCATGGCCAATTGTTGTTAGGTGCCCTTGAGTTGGTTCCCTTTCATGGTACCTCCGTGTACAACAGAAAGAAACACTGCCTAGTTCTCTGCCATCCTCACAATTGCTGGTCTATTTGAACCCATTTTGCAGCCACTGGATCAACTCGTCATCCTCTTTTTCATTGCCCATCTGCTTTACCACACATGATGCCCTTTTCCAGGGACTGTTTTTTCTCTTACAAGATATCCAGAACAGGAGACAAAGCCTCACCATTCTTCCTTATAAGGATCATCCTCTCTGTATTTCTTCCAAGACTGATATGTTTGTTCTTTTGGCAGTCCATTGCTTTTAATATTCTTTGTTTATGGCAATGAACAAAAGCAACACACAAGGCATCATTTCTTACACATACAATTACTCAAGTTTTGATGTCTGTATTGACTTTAAAGTATGTCAGCAGAGATACACTTGGTGCCATTTAGTTGACACATAGTGACGCCATATGACAAGGTACAACGGCCCCTTGGTACTTCCAAGACTGTAATCCTTTAAGGGAGTAAAAAAAAGTCTCATTTTTTACCCATGAAGTGACTGATAATTTTAACTGCTGACCTTTTAGTGAATAGCCCAACCCATACCACTACCCACCAGTGGTAGTTTCAGCAGATTTTATAGTTTAAATATGAAGTTGATTCATTTTTTTAAGTTGATTACTTTTAATCTACAGGCTAAAGTATGCTGACCTTTCTGATCATCATATGCTCCAAAGATAGTCAACTTGCATTTATTCATACTGCCATATTCCAGATGGATCTACTGCTTGTTTCGATTATTTTTAAACCCTGATCAATGCCAAGTCTTGCCTATAAATATTAGAAGTGGGGTTTCTTTGGTAGAATGACTACTGCTCAAGATATATATATATTTTTTTATGTTTTGTTTTTTTGTTTTTTTGTTTTTTGTGGGCATCACTGCCTCTGGTGGTCGTAGGAGCTACCCAGTGCTGCTCCTGAGAGCCGCCGCTGGATTTGAACCACCAAGCCCATGGGCCGCAGTCCCGCACTCAACCACTGACGCCACTGGGGCTCAGCCCTGCTCAAGATATATAGATTGGCTAAAATATTTTAGCTACAGTTTCCGTTCTTACATGAATATGACTTAAAACTGTTATAAATCTTTTACCCTTAAAAACTTTTAGAATGGTGCCAAGTGGTGCATCTAATATGGTGGTCCCAAGTCTCTCTACATTGACAGAATTTAGCTAGCTATTTGCTAGTTAGGCAAATAGAATTCTGCCTTAAGAATGTTGTTGTGTTTGCCTTTAGAGAAAGCATCATACAATGGATTGCTGAAGCACATAGAAGGATTGAGAATTAGAAATTCACAGAGTTTTCACATATTGATAACATTTATCTAATAGAGGTTGTGGTAGCTACATCACCTGGTGTTTATTTGGGAATTCCGAGGATTAAGTGTGAAAGGGTGAAGTCTAAACCGTCAATTGGATCATGCCCAATGAGGCCTCTGAGTGGGCATGGCCTTCTCCGGAGAATTCTGGGAACTCCTGTATTTTTTCTCATTGGAGCCAGGAGACAGTTTCTATTTTGACATTTTACTGATAAGACACAGGGCACTACCCTGATAGACCTTGTGCCCTGGGAACTGAAGAAACCACGTGGAGACCCTTGCCAGTGCTGAGATGCTTGTAACGCTACTGGATTCATAAGACTTTCCCACCCACTGGCCTGTGATCTTCCTGCATTTAGCGTGATTGCATGTGTTTCATGAGTCTGAGGAGTATTTTATAGATTGACATCGGACATATGGGCTACTATTGAACTTATGGACTTTATCTGGACTGGGCTGGGATGTTTTATCAATATTCAACTGCTCTTATATATAAAGATTTTTTTTCAAAGCAATTGTTTTAAAAGATATATATATATTTAAAGATATTTTAATACACATTTAATACACATTTTCTGTGGAATTGCTTCTCTAGTCTATCTACCCAGAGGAACACATTATGGTACCTTGGGAGTAGGGAACTAGAGAAACAAATCTTAAAGATTGAGTGTAGATGCTTGCTTGACCCCTGCCTCATGGCAGTTTTTCTTCTTTGGCTAGCCAGAAGTCAGATATGTCCATATAGTTTACAGGGTTGTTTTCTAGAAAGAATATGGGAAATTAGAGTTTTGATTTTTTTGTTTGGTTGTATCTTTGGTTGTTCCTGCGTGGAATGGCAAAAATGAATGTTTTTAATGTATATTTTGAACTCAGGGGTAGAGACCACCATTTGAATTTCTCAGAAACCATACTGTTTAAGGAAAATAGCTACCATAAGTCAAAATGGCTGACAGAAATCCTGGCTCTGGCTTGATGCTCTCAGAAGCCTAATCCCATATTTTGTATAAATAGAATAGTTTAGATAAGGATTTAGATAAGCTAAACAAGCATTGAACTTGACTCTTTTAAGAACTGAGGTTAGTATCATTCTACTTTGTTTATACTAAATACTTCTGTTTATGATTGATAGAAATGTTTATTTGAAAGTATGAAAAGAGAGATCTTGTAAACCCACTTGTTTTCAGCCATTAAAATTGGATCACTAAATGGGGATCATTAAAGAAGACTCGAAAGAGAATAGCCCCACCTAGTGCGTTGGAGTACTCAGGACACTTGAAGTGCACAAAACATGCCTAGGGGAAGATTGAAGGGACAAACAAGGAGCTCTTTGGATTTTGAGTTTTGAACTTTAGTAGTCTTTGTCAGAAGCTGGAAAAGAAGCTGGAACCATGAAGAAAAGTCCTCTCTATGACTGAACAGTAACAGAAGCCGATGGGCAGGCTGAAATATCTGCTGGGTTACCACCTGAATCCACATGTTGAGTGGAAGTGGGAGGAATACAGTAATAAAGAGATGGTTGATTCTGGCCACTGACACCAGTGGACTTGGCTCACAGAAAGTAGAGAAGACATGAATAGGTTGACTGGTCTGAAGTTCATGACCTAGCGCACAAGGGGCCTAATGTTGTTGAGAAATTAGGATGGGTCCATGCCTCTCAAGTGCCAAATTGGCACCAATTTATGTAGCTACCACATATTTGATGTGACAGAATTTGACACAAGAACCACTTTTAAAATTATTTCTTAAATACTTTTATTGGGGGCTCTTACAGCTATTATCACAGTCCATACATTTATCCATTGTGTCAAGCACATTTGCACATATGCTGCCATCATCATTTTCTTTCTTTTTTAGAATCCTTTTACTGGGGGCTCATACAACTCTAATCACAATCTATACATAAGTCCACTGTGTGTCAAGCACATCTGTACATCTGCTGTCCTCACCATTCTCATAATATTTGCTTTCTACCCAAGTCCCTGGCATCAGCTCCTCATTTTTTCCCCTCCTGCCGCACTCCCTCCCCCTTCATAAACCCTTGAAAATTTATAAATTATTATTACTTTGTCATATCTTGTACTGTCTGATGTCTCCCTTCACCTACTTTCCCGTTGTCTGTACTCCAGAGAGGAGGTTATATGTAGACCCTTTTAACTGGTTCCCCCTTTCTAGCCCACCTTCCTTCCACCCTCCCCATTGACCTCATTGGAACAAAAAACTCATATGAGTTGATTTTGACTCACAGTGACCATATAGGAGTCTATAAGACAGAATAGAACTGCCCTGTCAAATTCCTGAGCCTATAAATTTCTATGGGAGCAGAAAGCCTCATTCTTCTCCCTTGGAATGACAGGTAGATTTGAATCACTGACCTTTTGCCACTATACCAATATTGCTGAGCATTGTACTAGTCATTTTAAAAGAAATTATTTTTGTATGTACATATAATAGAATATCACATAAAAAGGTAAATCCTGATGCATATTACAGCATGGAAAAATTTTGAAGGCATTATGATGAGTATAATCAATCATCAAAGGATACATTTTGTAGGATCCTACATATTTAAAATGTCAAAAATAAGCCAATGTATACATACTAAATATTAGTGGTTACTTGGAGTTGGGGTGAGGAAGAATAGGAAATCATTACTTAGGTAGCATAAGTTTCTGAGAATGCTAGTAGAATAATGTAGAAACTTACACAAGATGATAAGCAGAATCAATGTCACTGAACTGTATATGTAAAAATGTTGAATTAGCAAATGCTTTGTTACACATAAGTATAATTTGCATATGTGTTGTGGTAAATAAAATATATGTATTATATTATTATTTTATATAATCTATAACATAATTTAAAAAATGCATTTGACTTGAGTGTCAATATTCAAATGTTAAGGCTTCACATTTGCTCTCTGATGATAAACCTTCCCTCTCTCCTAGCGAGAGATGACGCTCAACAAGATAACTTTGAGATGCAGTAATTTATAGCATACCCATGATCAATGTGATTATAAAAGAGACACTGAAAGATCATCTCTCACTCCAAATGTCTCTCACTGCAATTCAACAGTGAGGGTCTTTAAAAAGACAAAAGAGGTTAAGAGAGGAAGTCATTAACTTGAGTGGAAAATAGGAACTTTTGAGGTAGGCCTTAAGTAGGTGGGAGTTGGAGACACATCCACATATTTCCCCCTAATTGTAAATAAAAGGAAGAGATATGGAGGTTGTGATTTGACTTTTCAAAAGGGCTCAAGGGGTCATATATGAGTATGATTGCACATTTTTCAATGGGAGGGAACAGTCTTCTGTGAAAATCTTGATGGAGAGGAGAGAGCTGGGTGAGGTGCAGGACATATGTCAACACTTGTGAAAGTGAGAGAGGGCCTGGGAAAAGGACTCAGGCAATGTTGAGAAAAAGAAATTAAAGAGCTAAAGCTTTTAGCTCCACATTAGCACAGTGGGGTATTTTTGAGATAATAGGAGATGCTAATAGGGAGGGGTGTGAAATTATTAAAACTTTAGTCATTGACTGAGGCATTACATGTTTTCCCTCCTGCTCATGTCTACGAAGACAAAAAGAAAGGAAAAAAATCTGAGAAATTAAGAAGAATTGCAAAAAGATGTAGAGAAACATGCTCTTTCATTAATTTTGGTGGTAAAACTTTTTTTGGGGGGTGGTAAAAACTTTTTTTTCTTTTCTTGGTGGGGGGCATCACTGCCCTCTGGTGGTCATGGGAGCAACCCAACCCTGCTCCTGAGAGCCGCCGCTGGATTTGAACTGCCAATCCCGTGGGCCGCAGTCAAGCCTATATTTTCTATGATATTCTTTCCAGCTAGAGAAATTCCAACTAAAAATTAAATAACCCTCAGCAGTGGAATGATTAAATAGACAATGGGAAAGCCATGCATTGGAATTCTATACAATCATTAAAGACCTATAGAGATACTCTAGTAAGCTATGAAAAAACCTATGAAATCTTATGCATAGAATGATATTATTTACATTGAAATCATGTTATGCCTAAAGTTATGATTACATGTGCAAAGGAAAGACAGCACAATGACATATTTTTTGATATGTTCTATGGACAGGCATTGTCTTAAGTGCTTTATGCTTTACAAGCATGAGTTCAATCTGAAGTAATAGGAATCATTATCTCCATTTTTTAGATGAAAATGTAAGATACAGTGAAATTGAATGATTTATGCATGGCCAAGCTGATAAACAGGCCTGCATCTAGCTAGAGCCCTCATTCTCTCAGAGAATGCTGGCTACCTTGAAGGCATGATATCACGGGTGAGTCCACTGTCTACTATAAGGAGCATAATCATCCCTTATGTTTACAATTAAAGAAGTTATACGTGTGATAAAAAAGGAGTAATCAGCATGCATTTGCTCTTATAAACCTGCAGTCGTTTTACAAAAAAAATAATGTAAAAGAACCAATCTTTTCTTTGAAAATACAAAGTGATGTAAACAAAAGGGGAAAATATAGAACTTGTTTAAACAGGATGGAGACAAATAGCTATAAATAGAAGCTGAGAAATCTTGCAGTGGGGTGGTGTAGGGGTGGGGTGGGGGCAGGGATTTACAACGTACCAAACACTGAGCCCCAGGATCTGGAACTACACTGAAGTTAGGAAGGAAATCCTACATCCGACTGACTGCACATATATAACAAAGATAGGGCGGGAGCCTGGTACGAGACTCTGGAAGGAGGGGTCTTAAAGCGGGGCAGGGTGACCAGCAGCCAGGCTGGTGAATGTCCCTAACAGCCTACTGGAGAAAGTCATGAGGGCCATCTTGAGAACCCTTCAATAAACACTGCAGGCAATGAATCACTGCAAACAAGCAGCAGGGTTCATAAGGAATAACTCATGTCAGGCCATTTGACAGCCCTTTAAAAATAGAATTATTAGGCTGGTGAATAAAAGAGCCATTACGGTCCTCTGCATTTGGGGCTCAACAGGAATGCCTTAAAAACTCCTCTTAGATAATGCATTCAAATAGACTTGTTGTACAGACTTGGATGTGGATTCAGCGCCAGGAAGAAGATACTCTATATGGGAAGATGTATGACAAAGAATGACCATCACAGCAGTTTGTTTTGTTTTTGTAACAGGGAAAACTGGAAGTGATCTACATGTAATCCATAGGGGATGGATGTACAATGTCTTTGGGCTATCCAGGCTGTCTTGGTTATCTGTCGTTGTTATTAGGTGTCATTGAGTCAGCTCCCAGCCACACTAAAAGCTATAATTCTTCATCTTTATCAGCGGTGTTTCAAGTCCTCCTCACTTTAAGCACGCAAAGTTGTGTCATTTCCCTACTGCAGACTGTTGATAAGCCTTCCTCCAATCCTGATGCCACACTCTTATTCATATAATCCAGCTTCTCTGTCCATTTACTTAGCATGCAGATTGAACAAATATGATGAGAAGATATAGCCTTGACACGCGTCTTCTCTGATTTTAAGCCATGCAGTGTTCCCCTATCCCATTTCAACAGGTTCCTATTGATCCATGTACATGTTCCACAGGAGCACAGTGAAGTCTTAGGGAAATCTCATTCTTCTCAAGGCTTATAATCTGCATAGTCAAATGCCTTGGTATCGTAAAAACAAACAAACAAATAAACAAAAAACACAAGTAAACATCTTTCTGTTACTCTGCTTTGCACCAAGATCTAGCTGATATCAACTATGGTATTCCTTGTTCTATGTTCTCTTATGAATCAGCGGCTCTTGTCAATGTACTGTGTGTTAGGCAGGGTTCTTGAAACGTCCTTTATGATGAGGAACACTACACCATTCCTCTTGATGGTTTAACTTCCAAATTAGTAAACCATATGGTTTTCTTATTTAAAATGGCCAACATCAGTTCATTTCAGTTCACTAGCATAGTTAGAATGGATAAATTGATCTTTATATATTCCATTTAATTTTTGATGACCTTTAATTTTCTAGATTCATACATTGTATATTCCAAGTTTCAATGATTAATTGAGTTTTTCGGCAGTTTCTTCTCATTTTGAGAGCCCCATCAACAAACAAAGATTCTGAAGACTTTACTCCCGCATGTTTTGCACCATTCACATCATCACGATTATCTCTACTTTGTAATGGCAGACATATGTCCTCAGACATATTTTGAATACCCACCAACCTCAAAGGCCCATTCCTTGGTACTATCTCTGACAAACTTCTGCTTCCATTTATGAAGCCTTCAGTACCTGACAATGCTTTGATTCTATGCATACAGTTTTCAGTGGCTACTTCCATGGACGTGGACAGCCTATTTATTCTCCACAGCCTGTGTTTGTTCTGGTAGCTCTGCTGAAACTTCTTTACTTTGGATGATTCTGCTGCTACTTGAAACACTAGTGACACAGCTTCTAGCATCACAGCAGCATGCAAGGCACCACAGTATGGGACAAACTGACAGACAAGTGGTGGCTTAGCTGTCTAGCAGTGTTGTAAAAAATGCCACATGAGTGAGTGACTTTAACTAAAAGAAGCTTATTTTCTCACAGACTAGGAGGGTTGAAGTCCAAATTCGGGGACTGGCTCTAGGAGCAGGCTTTCTTTCCCTGTCAGCTCTGGTGGAAGGTTCTTGTCTTTTCTGAGCAATCTTCATGTAAATAGCACCTTTCTTCGGGGATCTCTGCTCAGTTAGCTTGTTTAATCTCTTTATTCCCTAGATGAATTTGACTCAAGAGATATCCTACACTACTTATGCCTTATTAACATAGCAAAGGCAACCATTTGAAAATGGGATTATAACATCAGGCACAGAGAGGTTGGGATTGACAACACACATTCTGAAGGACACAATTCAATCCAAAACACATGGAATGGACTGTAATGTAGCTGCTTGAAACAGGGCCAAGAATGAACTGAAAATGGACTAAGATGAATTTTTCAGTTTTTAAGTGGTGGTAAAAACCTAAGGGACAATGCTGTCATGAAAAATGAAAACTGTATAAAATTCAAATTTCCATGGCCACAAAATTTTATTGAAACATTAAGAACCTTTCAAAATTTACTGCTATGGATCGAGTCCATGTGGACTCATAGTGACCCTATAGGACCGAGTGGAACTGCCCTTCTGGGTTTCTGAGAGTAGCAAGTTCTGTCTTTCTCCAGGGGAGCAACTGGGTGATTCAAAAGAAACTTTGTAGATTGCAGCCCAATATATAACTGCCATGCTACCAGAGCGCACAATATTGATTAACGCATTGCTGCTTCTGTAGTCAGTGACTGAAAAAAATTTGCAGTCCCCTGCTCTAGAACCAATCATTGAGCAGCTTTTTTTTTTTTTTTTTTTTGGCATCACTGCTCTCCGGTGGTGGGAGTAGGAGGCCCAGCCCCACTGCTGGAATTGAACCTCTGCCCCAGTGGGCCGCAGTCCCGCGCACAAACACTGCGCCACCAGGGCTCAGCCCTGAGCAGCAATCTTAAGAATAACACCTTTTATTAAAAAAAGAAACTAAACAAAAAAGAATAACATATTTACCTTAACCCCATGCCTTTCCTAAGGAGCCTGCTTTCCCCAAATTGTGGTGAAAATATTTACACCCAAAAGTTGTCAATAGCACACCTTCCATACTTGCAACCCAGTGACATTGATTACATTTTTATATGTGCTACGTTTATCTCTACTTTTCCCCATGCTAGTCTATTAGCATCGACATAAACTCAATCCTGACCAAAGAAATGCTCCCCCCCGCTCCAGTAACCATTCGTAGTAATAGTAATAATCACTTGGTCATTTCATATGGTATGAAATGCCTCCTCCTACCCCACTATAGCTTTCCCCCTCCTTTTCTACCTCTTAGTGCTTCCTCTTCACTAGCGTGGAGTTGCTCTAATACTCACAGCATCTTCACCCTTTCCTAGATGCTGGCTCTGCTTTCCTAGTTGTTCCTCTGTGCATGACGCTCTCCACTCACCACAACTTTCCCCCCACCTCTTTCTTCCCCTTCTACCTTCCAGGGCCATTGACTCCATTGCCTTTTCCACGGACTTCCCTCCCATGGTCCAACCCATATAATTAGGCAAACCATCCATGCCCTAGTCTGATCAATAAGAAAACATATTGTTGAAGAAAGAAGAGAAAAGAGAAAAAGATGAGAGCGAGAAAGAAAACCCCAAACCCCGACATAGGTCCAGGTCTCTTTGCTGGTCCCCAAGAGACCCTCCCACCTGGTCCTGAGGGAGATCTGGGGGCTGCCCCTGCTGGCTCAAAGTCCATTCTTGGGACTCCTCAGGGGTTCTCTGTCTCGACTTTACTCTGACTCTTGATCTGTTTGCTCCATGCCCACACTGTCTCCCTGCAGTATGTTCCCATTATTGTCCCCTGTCTCTGTGCACTCCAGTTAGGGGGCAACATGTCTTGAGCTGTTGTTAGTCCCAGAGTCTTCTCTGTGCCCCAGCAGCTTCATGCAGGGACCTCATCCTCTGGGCTTGCTGTGCCCATGTGGAATCTAGGCCGACTGCCCCTTCTCTTTTTCCTTCTTGGTTTGCTTCTATGTGGGTATGGCAGGTCAGTTCCTTTCTCCCACCAGAAGGTCTAGTGACTTTCTCTGCAGCACATACTTGATTCCACTTATCTTTTAAGCATGACTCTTTCTTAACTTATTTTAACCAGATCTATTTTCTATTTGCTTATTTTTGTGTTGTCATTTTTTTAGCTGTAGCAGATCATTCATTATTCTAAAATCAAAAGTTAGCCTTTAAAAAAGTTGATATATCACAGACACTAACATTTAATTATGTATATATACACACAGTTATGAATATATACACAACCACACATATATACATACATATACTACACATATAGTCATATATAACATAGCTATGGTGTGCCTTCTTTTTCTATGTGATGATAATGGTGGGTATATGAATACATAGATTTTATTTGACAAAGAGAGAAGATTTTCCTCCTTTGCTGCATTCAAATCCACACGGCATTGGAGGCCCTTTTAGAAATGGAGGGTTGCTTGTCTATGAACTCAAATAGGAAGAGCAGATCACAGTTATGAAGCATTTTGCTAATCATTTGAGTCAGAACATGAGCGACATGGGAAAATAATCTTGGGCATTTCCTTGGGCTTTCTTATTTAGAAGAGTACCATAGCTATATTTTGTGCTATAAGCACTTACCTTGTTGCTCTACAACCTGTTCATTCATGTATTTATTTATTTAGTCTTTTACTCTGCCTGCCTTCTCCTCGCTCTCATCTTTCCCTAAGATACCATTCTCAAAGGTGAATTAATGACACAGCTGTGTTAGTCCGGGTAGACTAGAGAAACAAATTCATAAACACGCATATGGATGTAAGGGAAAGGGTTATATACAAGAGGAATGGAACATTGGGAAAGCAACCCAACCCAGTCCAGTCCAAAGTCACAAGTCCGGTATTAGCCCATATGTCCCACACCAGTTTATAAAATCTCCTTCCAACTCTGGAAGCATATGCAAAGATGCCAGGACAATCACAGGCCAGTGGGTGCAGAGTCTTGTGCATTCAGCAGTGGCAGAAGCATCTCAGCACTGGCAGGGGTCTCCCCACGGCTCAGGGCACATCAACAGTTTCCATGGGCAGTAGAAGCACCTCGGTGCTGGCAGAGGCCTCTCTATGGCTTTTCCGGCTTTAGAGGTCTGGTTCCATCAGGATAGGCCCGTGGGTCTTCTCCTCCAGCTCCTCCAGTTTCTAGGACTCAGGGTCTATGTTGCCATCTTGTCTTATCTGTCGAGTGTCTCCCAGGAACGGATTCAAATCGCTTACCTCCAATTGGGAAATGCTGTGAGATTTCCCAGAATTCTCAGGAGAAAGCCACGCCCACACAGAGGCCTCATCGGCTCTCTCCAGATTGACAGGCTAGACTCCACCCCTACACTCTTAGTCGGATTGGCACCAGAGTACATGACTGCCACAACTGCTTTCCAAGTGAATGGGATGGTGTGGCACATCTTTAAGCCTCCACTTTGTGGCTTGTGCCGAGCAAGTTAGATTGCTCCCGTTTTACAGATTAGAGACCTGGGGCAAAGGGCAGGAGGCAGTTCATCGATGGCGAACAAAAACACTTCATGCGAGTGCTTCTCTGTGCGTGATTGCACTCCCACTCCCACCCTGCTCTTCTCTGCTCCATTTGCAGGCGCTCCCCACCTCGGCGTCTTTCCGCCTCACGCAGTCTGTGCCTGTTGCTGGCACTCTGCCACTCTCGACAAAAAAGACGCGTGAGAAACAGAGTTCGTGATGATTCTCCAAGATAAGGGTATTCTGTAAGTTCGTTCATACAGTGCTGCTATGAGGTGAGATCTAGGTAGGGTGCATGGCTATCTTTTTCTAAAGACATTTTGCCATGAGATTTGTTGTAAAGAAATACTCCGAGGTGCGTTAAAAAAATGCACATATATTTCTGAGATTCCTTACAATGTTCTTGTTGGTATTGAAAAAAAAAATGGAAGCAATCTAAAACTCTCAATAGCAAGGAACTGGATAAATCAATTATAGTACCTTTTAATGATAGAACATGATATATCTACAAAAAATGAAAACAGCTAAATAGGAAGGCAGAAGAAAGGAAATCTGGAAGGAAATGAAAAAACTTGGTTTTGTAATGATTAATTTTTTAAACTGGGTGGTGGGTACTATATCATTCTTCATACACTTTTTGATATTTCTGAACTATGAATAATTAACTGAAAAATAAGTTAAATCATGTTTGGAGTTGTTAGCTCTGTGGGAAAATGTTCATAGGCTAGTTTTTAAAACCAGCTGCAATAAATAATATGAATGGTATAATGTCACTTTTCTAAATCAGTGTGCGTATTTTGGCAAAAAAGAAACACATTCAGCACCTATTGTTGTTTATGTGAAGGCAATCAACAGTGTGGGTTGCAATAGTTTATAGATAACAATACAATGAGTGGCAACTTCAGAACAATGACCAGTGCTCCTGCAGAAGCTGCTCATGGACCAAGTGGTTGTCATTCACACAAAACAAAGGAATATTGTGTGTGCAAATTTGGAGATGGTGTCTGGCAGGGTTGTATCTTTTCCCCTGACTTAGTTAATCTGTGAGGAGCATTCTGACTACATGTCTGAGAATTCCATCTGGTGAAGTCCCTCTTTGCCTCTGTTGCAACAGCCTTCTTTCAAGTTTTGAACGTTATGATGTCACTTCGATGACTAAACTGTAGTTGATCTAAATTATCATCTTTTACATTGTCTCATATGTGTGCAAAAGCTGCTCAATGTAAAAGAAAGAAGAGGAATTATGCCTTCTGACGGTGATGTGGGTGAAGAATTCTAAATATAACATGGCCCGTCTGAAAAATGTGCAAATCAGATCTAGAAGAAATAGAGCCTTCAAAACCGTTGCTTTGGACCCATCATCGAGAAAGATAAGTGCTATGAAAGAGCATCATGTTTTTGTAAAGGACAGATTTATTGAGAAGGAAGGAAGGCCCTTGATAGGCAGATTAACACAGTCGTCGTGACGATAGATTCAAACATGGCGATGACGGTGGAGACGGCACAGGGTTGGGCAGTCTCTCACTCTGCAGATTGCCACGCATGGCGCAGACTGGATGACAACCAGCAAGAGAGCAATCCTGGGGTCGCGTGGTTTGCAAGCAATTATTTCCCCGTGAATCAGTATTACTTCTGTAACAGATAAATAAGGAATACTTAAACAAATCCCCGTCCCCATGCACGACGGCTTTCTGTTTTATGTGTAACTTACCAAGCAAGAAAACTTCATGCCATTGCCAGCTTGTCCCTTTTTTTGTTTCCAGACATGCACTTTTGAGGTAGAAATGACCTTTTCTTCATAGTTCCTCAGTGTTTTCCTTTGATGCTAGCCATTCTCCAAAAGGTTTCAGAGTTGCTTTTAAAAATATATTTAAGATCTTGGGTTGGTGTAGCCAGGGCGGCTTGTGTCCTTTCCACCTGTGTCCGCCGCTTCGCCGCGGCCTTCGTACCGCTGCCTCGGGCCACCCCTCCCCTCTAACCGTGGCCCGGCCACTCAGCACCACTCTCCTCTCCTCGGGGATCCGGACGAGCCCCAGGGCTCCGCAGTCAGACTTGGTGCTCGCGCAGGCTCCTGGTAGAGTCTCACAGCTGTGCCGCCTGTATAATGATGCGCCACCACTGACATTAGATGGAATCAAGGACCATGTTCTTTACGTCTTGAAGCTCTATGATAAGATTCACCCCAAAAAGCTTTCAGTAAATTCCCATTTTATGAAAAACCTGGGTTTAGACAGTTTGGACCAAGTGGAGATTATCATGGCCATGGAGGAAAAATTTGGATTTGAAATTCCGGATATAGATGCGGAAAAGTTAATGTGTCCACAAGAAATTGTAGATTACATTGCAGAAAAGAAAGATATATATGAATAATTATCAGACCCTCTTTCTTCCCTGTGAGTGGACTCTGACTAATCTGGCAAGCGTCTGGAAGAGGTGGCATCTCGGCACCATCGCTGACTTTAACAGAGTAATTATGTCGGACTTGTATTTAAGTTGTCTTAAGTGTTTGCCCTTTGAAAATAAGTCTATGAAACGAAAAAAAATATTTAAATCACATGATCTTCTGATTATTCACACCCTGATGTGGCGGTGTTGAAAATTCCTGTGTACTTTCTTTTAACCAACCCGAGTGTCTTTTTTCAGCTCCCCAGGGACAGAGATCACAGGGTTTGGCTACAAATCCCTCGTGAGGACTCACGATGGATGATAAGTTGCAAACTGACTGGATAACTTCCCATGAGTAAGCCATTTGGGGATCTTAAACAGTTTCATCCCATACTATTAAAAAAGACTATTACATATTAATGGGCTGGAGTCCTTCCCTGGAATGTGAAGTCATTAAGGAGCAGAATATGTAGATTAGGGTGCATTCCATGAGGAGACCTTGAGGTGACCCTTACTGGTCTGATCTTTTCTGAGTCTTCTCTCGGTGATACATTCAGATGGAAAACTTGTTTGAGGACTTGGTGGTAGGTAGCTCTTTACCTCGGCTTCATGGGAAGGTGTCCTTGCTTATTTTAAAAAAAAGTTGATGCTAGGACAAAGACATCTAGGTGCTAGGGGAGGCCAATAGTGCGCGCACAAATGAAATGATTTCCTGAAGGAAGAGAAGCAGCCGACGTCACGTTCATTGGGAGTGTTTCAGCATATGTTCTGAATTTGAAAACATTGTGCAGAAGGAGGGCAAGGAAATGAGGTTTTTGCGGCATAGCTGAGGAAATGTGTGGGAAAGTGTTTATAGCAGGAGGATTCAATTATCAGAGCTTCCTGTCCTTCCCTTATGCCTCCATCTCTCTCCCTTCTCCTCCACGCAGAGTAGATCCAGAAAGTGCCAAGGGGATAGATTAGCAGTCCCATCAATGAACCTGGGTGAGGTCAATCCACTGCTTCCCATTGTACATTTGTCAGGACTTTGCTGTTGCAAGGGACAGAAACCCAATTCAGAACGAACTTATGCAGAAACAAGCAGGACTTTATTGGCTCCAGCAATGGAAAATCCCAGGGGGTAGGACTCTTTCATCTATGGATGGATTTGAGGGCTTACTTGGTAGCATGAGGAATCTATCTTTCTCAGTCTCTGCACTCCAAGTTCGCTTGATTCCTAACTGTGTTCTCCATTAAGGATGATATATAAAAATGACCGGATGTAACTTGTTAACAAATGCAACAGAAGGAAGACATATCCTTCCCAATGACTCTGGTAAAAGCCCAGTTCTGAGTGTCACTGCTCTAGCTTGTGTTCTATGTCTATCTTAAATCCATCTATCTATGGTTGGACAGACTTGGGTTCTGGTCTATCCCTGCTTTCAAGGAGGTGTGTCAGCTCTACCTTAAGAACATAGGCGATAAGAGTGGTGAATGGCAACCTCCTAGAGGTATATTAGGATGCAACTTTGGAGGTACAAACAGTCAACGCGCTCTGAGACTGACTGAAAAGTTGGAGTTGTCACAAAGCCTAGCAATCTACTAAAAAATGAGCCATTGGATGGAGTACTTACGACACATCCCTAAAAACAGTGATGAACACATGAAGCACGTTGTTGCATGGGAAGACTTGGAAGAAATTATGCTAAGTGAAGTCAGCCAAGCACAAAAGAACAAGTACAACATGACTCCAGTGAGGCAAGCTTAAAAAGCACAAAGGGCCTAGAGGGAAAGCCACTGAGTGCATAAATTCCCAGGGTGAGGCCCTGGCACTCTGGCAGCGATCAGACCCAAACCAGGGATGCATATGGCAGCCAACTAAAAAAAGAGAGGAAAAGGGAAAAAAATAAGGAGAAGGGAAAAAGAGAAGGTGGTAAGCGTGGGGACAATGTCCTAACCCAACCACAGAGAGGATATTGTTTCTGTCTCCCCAGGAAAGGGAAAGAGGGACCAGACCTCAATCAGTAATGTCAAGGCTTGAGGGCAGCATAACAACATGATGCAGTAAACTAAGAGAGAGTTCTGCAGGGTTGACCCCAATTCCAGCTACACTGACCCCCTCCCCAGAAGATTGCATTACAGAAGACAAAACTAATGATATACCTGGGAAGAGTGGCAGGTCTGCCCAGGACACATGGGAACAAACTAACAGGGAAAAAAAGAGATTGAACCGCTTTCTTGCCCACCAAGTCCTGAGGTTGACACTCCTGTTCAGAGCAGCCAAGGCACAGAGATGACTGTAGGGCCAAGCCCAACATGAGACATTGTCACTGACCCTCAGTGCTTCAGAGGAAAGCTCTGATGAAATAGTGAGGGAATTGTGCCTGGTCTGACACTCACATTGGGGCAAATCACTAAGGAAGCATAATAGAGCAGGAAGAGAAACAAAGCAACAAAGTCCCCAAGGAATCCCCCAAAATACAGACTCTATAGGAAAACATACACGAGGGTCAGCAGACAGACCTGGGACTATTTATAGTTTTTCTTTCTTCTCTTTCTTCTCCATTGTCTTTTTCTTCATCATGTTTTTCATGTCTATCTATATAAGATAGGTAATATAAACAATCCTGAGGAGAAAACATCAGGATCCATGGTTCTGGGGGAAAAGGGAAGAGGTGGAGATGGAGGTAAGGGAGGGAGGAACCAACAAACCCAGGGCCAAGGGAACAATAAGAGATCTAAAATTGATGGTGAGGAGGGTGTAGAACATCAGATGGAACTTCGTTAAGTGCAATGTAGCTGAAAGGAATTACTGAGAACTGAATGGTCAAACATGATAGTGGGACAGGAGGAAAAGAGAAATAGAGCAAAGAACTAGGAGGCAAAAGACATTTATATGGGTATAAACATAGGCTTACATATATATAAATATGTAATATGTAATGATAGTAATATAGGTCTACCTACATATATTTATGTGTGTTGAGGTAGCAGACAAACATTGGGCCTCTACTCAAGTCTTCTTTCAACACAGGAACACTTTGTTCTTATAAGCTAGCATTATGTGATGCTGACCTTCTCAACATGATTACTGAAGTCAAAATGGGCGCATAAGCAATTGTGGTGAAGAAAGTTGATGGTGCTCGGCTATTAGAATATATAGCATCTGGGGTCTTAAAGGCGTGAAGTTAAACAAGTGGCCATTTAGCAGGAAGCAAAAAAGTCGAGGAAGCAAAGTAGGCTGTGTGGCATCAATGAGATCAGGTATAAGACATAAGAAGACCCCAAACAAATAAATATATGATGTGAATGAGGGGAGTCCCAAAGGCCATCTATAGACAATTGGACATCACCTCACAGAAAGGTATCAGGAAGGGAAAGGTCAGCCAGTGTGCCGTATAGCATCAACAAAGCATACGACTTTCCTCTAGTTCTTTAATGTTCCCTCCTCCACCCCCTGGCACATACATACTATCAATGACCCTAGTTCTACCTTACAAATATGGCTGAACCAGAGCATATACACAGGTACAGATAAGAGCTGGAATTCAGGATAGATTACGCCTCCTGCCCCTCCCGCCCGGAACAATAATAGACGTAAAGATAGCATGAAGGTAGGGGGAGTGTGAGAAGTAGGACAAGGGGAGGAAGAGAGAACTGATCACAGTGATTGATGTGTAACACCTCCCTAAGGGCCGCAAAAACAGAAATGTGTATGAAGGAAGATGGTGGCTAGTATAAGATCTGAAAATAGCAATAATTTATAATTTACTAAGGGAGGGTGGGCTGGGAAGGACAACAAGAGGAGCTGATACCAAGGACTCAAGTAGAAAAAATGTTTTGAAAATAATAAAAGCACTAAATGTACAAATATACTTGTTACAATTGTTGTATGGATTGTTCTAAGAGATGTGAGAGTCCCCAATAGAATTATTTGTTAAATAAATATAAAAAGCAAGCCATTGAAAAGTCTCTGGGGCACAGTTATGCTTTGCTACAATGGTCACCATAAATCAGATTTCACTTGATGGCTAACTGGCTTAATCCTCACAAAGTGAGTAAATAATGGATGTTGGGGACTCAAAAGCCTAAGAGATCTAGTTCTCATTGAAAATCCTGTCTATGAGCCCCAGTGGCATAGTGGTTGAGTGCAGGGCTGCGGCCCACTGGTTTGGCGGTTCAAATCCAGCAGCAGCTCTCCAGGAGCAAGGCTGGGCTTCCCACTTCCACCAGAGGAGAGTGATGCCCCCTCCTCCCCAAAAGAAAGTCCAGTCTTCTGAAAAGCAAGCTAATTGCAGCATCTAGAACTAGTTTGTTAACAATCTTACATAACACCAAAGAGCATAAGATTGCCTTAGCTAAGAGTAAGAAGGTCACTCTTATTCTGTTCTGTTACACTTTGTTCTGCAATGATGCCTTAACCAGGGACTCTGTGACCAAGGATTTATTGCCATAGAAACTGCCCTTGAAGGGGCAATTAGCACTTATTGTTATCATTGCAATGTCAGACCTTCACTAGGACATGCTCTTAATGGTGCTCTTTAGGTTTCCCGCTTTCCTATGGATCTCACATTGCAGTGGTTTCCCTGAGGTCGAGGTCCACATCGAACACTCAGGATCAGGCAGCTAATTAGGCTCTAGTTGTTGGACGCCTACATGTTTCTGCCAATGCTTACTTTTTGGCTCCTGATGTGCACAATAAAGGAAAACCAGTGAGTGTAATTCTGGGTTTGCCAACCTGACCGTAGTATTTTGGAGCTCTATCCTAATTGGTACAAAGGTGTGTGTGTGTGTGGCAGAGAATATTATATTATAATTATATATTATATGTAGAGATTAGAAGCTTGGTAAGTCTCCACATATACAGCTGGAAAAGTGGAATGAAGAATAAGGGATAAATAAACGGATAAATAAGAAGTCCTTATGCTTTTGAAAAATGCCACGAGTTTTCTTACCTAGGAACACGTTACAGTTCTTTCCCCAAAAAGGTCATTGAGAATGTAAGGGACATGCTTCTCAAGGGCTGGCCTTTGAGTCTCCTATATTAGAACGGACTGAAATATCTTGCAATATGCTTTGGGCTATAAGCGTCAGAAACTAACTGGCTGATTTGAACAAGTAGTGTTTGCTGGAAAGATAAGATTAGGTAGAATTTGAGGAGCTTGAGAGAATGAGTTATTTTGAAGTTATTCAAAAGGTACCAAAGGGATTCTTGGTGGTGCTGCGGGTCAGGTATTGGGCTGTTGACTGAGTGTTAGTTGGTCAAACCCACCAGCTGTAGAGATTTGTGGCTTCAGAGATTCTACCTAGAGACCCTCAGAGTCAGTATAGTCTCTATCACAGTGAGTAGGAGACTCCACGAAAGTTGATGTGGTCAAGAAACAGGAATTATGTGGGAGGGAGATGCCAGGATGGAGTTGTGCCATCTCCTGTTAATCCTTCACTCAAGATTCCAAGTCCTGGGAGAAGACATTTTATTGGCCAAACTTAGGTCATAGGACAATTCCTCCATTAAATCAGTAAAAGCAGGAGAGGGCGTCACTTCTATAAACGGACCCAAACCAAACAAATTTCTGTCAAATCCATTCTAACTCAAGCCGACCACATGCATTTCACAGCAGACCTGAAAGCATTGGGGTCTGCATAGTCAACTTTTCCCATCGGAGTCCAGTACTTAACTGATTCCTTAACCAAGGGAATCTTCCATGAAGGACAGTGTATGAAACTTCCTTCTCACCAAGACCAAGTCCACCCATTTGGGTCAAATCCCCCAAATAAAGTTCAGTTGGTTTTATGTCAGAGAATGGATGGTGGGCAACTACAAAGCAATAATTGTCTGCTTTGGCTAAGGTGCTCACTCAAAAGTCAGATTTGTGGCACCATGCTAGGGTTACTGATCAGACTGTCAGAGTGAGGGGGCCTGTGCTTTCTGTCTTGAACCGTTTTCCCAGGTGAAATATATGCACACCAGGGGTGAAGAAACATTGGCATTGAGGAGTAGGAGGTGCACACATCTGCCGAATGATCACAATGGCTACAATGTCCACTTGAATGAGCTGGCACAAGAGAAAGACTGGTCAAAGTACTAATGGCTTTCCCCTAACAGTGACTTTTTCCTTTCTCCCAGAATTTGCCAAAGATCAAGGATCTAATCTTGGCGAGCATTTAAGAACTGCAGGAATCCTTTGAACAACTGGCATGCCATGTCTGCAATCAAGCCAGGGTTGGCCAGAATAGACTCATCGAAGGCAGTGGTTTCACACTCATTTATTATTATTCTTTTACATATATGGCATTCATACTCAGTCATTTAAAAGCTAGGAAAGCGTAGTGGTGAAAAGCACGGGTTTCAAAATCTCATGGAATTATGGTCAAACTCTGCAGTGCTGGTTACTCCTTTGGAGGTCACACACAAACAAGCTGCTCAGCGTGTCTGGAAGTTTCACTTGCCTTATGTGTACAATGGAACTAGTCATACCAAACTCACATATTGTTTTTGAGATTTAAAACGAGATCATGGTCACGGGGTTCTTTGGAAAGCTCCTGACATGGTATGTGCTAGTTAGATTGTAACTATCCCAATTAAATAACGAATCCCCAGGTATTTCTGGAGTACTTATATGGGTGACCCACAAAAAGTCCTACATAGGTGACTCATGGAAGGTCACCACATACAACGAGGTCACAGCCTAGGGAGGAAAGATAAATTCACCTTGAAATTCTTTAAGCGGTTTCCAAGATGGGAGACTTGAGAGTCTTGTCCTCCATCTCCCCTCTTCAGTCCTTTCAATGAACTCAGACTTGTGACTTTCCCGATTCCACTTCTAACTCCATCATGGTGGTTCTAGCCATTTTCAGTTATGCTTGAAGTGTGAGACCTTTCTGATCCTTCATATTCACCATATGTTTAGAGTGAACCTATTAGAAAGTGAGGAGTCTTGCATAGTACAAATGTTTAGGCCCATGACTACAAACCTCATGGCACTGCACAGCCCCAAACCCTAAACCACTCCAAGATCAGCCTTGAAATCTGCTTCCAAAAGGGCTCAGTTTTAAAACTCCTGCAGAGAACTTTTATCTGCACACGGGGGTGGGGGGGGGTGCTTCATGCACTAGAACTGATGGCTGGCAACTAAGCAACAACATAAGAAAGTCATTAGCATTGACACCTTCTTTTAAAAATTTCCTCTTTTTACTCTCTTTTACCAAAGACTGGTGGTGCAAATGCTAGTGTACTTGGTGGATATCCGAAGGTTGAGGCTTAAGTTTACCTAGAAGAGTATGGAAGAAAGACCTGGTGATCTACTTCTGAAAGCTCCATGGAGTCAGCTCTACTCCGACACACCTGAGATCGTCAGGAGACAGGATCAATTTAGTGGCAAATTTATATAATGTATATAAATATTATACAATTGAAACACTTTCTTTTACCAACGCAGGGTTAAAAGATGTACTGTTCATCTGTGATAAAATCCTTACTAGTCACAAACATAATTTGAAAAGTGTCACTCAATGTTGAAGAGGATGTGGATAAACTAGCACTCTTCTATATACTTTGAAGAGGTATAAAATGCTGTGATCACTTTGAGAGAAAACAGTTTAGCACTTTAACAGCCAAACCTACACCAACATGGCCATCCAACTATTCCAGTCCTATACTTCTGTCCAAGAAAAATGAAAACATGCTTGTATTTCCACACACACCCTTGGAAGTGAATGCTTATTGTTACTATGTTTATAATATCTAAAACTTGGAAATAACCCAGGTGTCTATTGACACATGCATTAAAAATTCTGTTCTGTCCATATTATGGAATATTACTCAGCAATACTAAATCTCAAATTATTTGTAAAGTGAAGGAAGTCAAACTTAAAACCATAGGCTTCCATTTATATCAGATTATACAAATGTTAACTAGTCTATAAAATAAAAAGCCAAATGGTATATGGAGGAATAAGGAAAATTTCCAGGGGACAATGGAAGTATTTTCTATTGTCATTGTGATAATGGCTTCCCAAGTCATAATAGACCCCAATCATATACTATAAACATACACAGCTTAATACATTTGAATTCTGCCCCAACAAAGTGTGCTTGTGTGTGTGTGTTTTAAAGAACATCAGATAAGAAACCAGCAGACAAGGTGCCGGTCTTTGCTCTTATAACACATCAGTGGATGAATATGGACAAGTCGTTTCAATGCTACATGACTCTCTGATCTTTCACTTCTAAATTGAAAGTGATAAAACACTTTGTTTAAAGTCTCACCAAGTTGAACAATTTTCAGTTCCTACAATGCTCTTTTGGTCAATAGATAAATTCATCAAGGTATCAGTTTCTTTAATTGATCCCCTAACTCCGACAATTTCCCCGTGGGTTTTAATTGACTTACTGAATTCTCAGATCTCTAGCACAGCAGACCAATAGAATGAACTTTTTCCAGCTTTGAAAAGAGTTCAATGTAAGCCTAAGGTCTTCATGTCTAATCTGTTATCAGTACCTGCAGATTCATAGGTAACTCTCAAATGAGGGTTGCAGGTTAACGGTGATTCTTGAGGGCAAGGCTCACAAGAGAAATAAGATAAAATTTCTTTAACATCAGCCTAATAGGCTGTAGAATATCTGGGGCAGTTCAGATGCTCTTTCCGTGACTAAACAGTAGAGATATCTCTTGATAGGACAAATATCTATCGGTACTGAAACACAGGAGCCCTTTTTCCCCATTTCATTGTGCTACTGTGACTTGTGGGGAGAGGAGTTCTATAGCACCTCTCTGCCCCTTCCTTATAAAGTGGGACGACTACTAGGGCTAATGTGAAGGTGAGCTGAGGTGATATATGCATTTTGACTAATCTCTGGCACATTGCAAGTTCTCAGTACATATATTTTAATTATCCTAATTAATAACTGTCATGTACTTTTGAAGTGATTCAGGCTCACAGAACCCTACTGGGTTCTGAGTGCAGAACCACTCCGTAGGGTTTACAAAGCTGAAATCTTTTTTGGGGGGGAGGGGGCTTCACTGCCCTCTGGTGGTCGTGGGAGCTACCCGTGCTGCTTCTGAGAGCCGCCTCTGGATTTGAACACTCAACCACTTATGTCACGGGGGCTTAGCCCCAAACCTGAAATCTTTATGGCAGCAGAGGGCTGAGTCTTTTCCCTCCCAGAGTCACTAGTGTGGGTTTGAATCACACACTTAGCAGCTCAGCCTTTAACCGTTGTACCACCAGGGCTTCTTTAATTAACAATATGCTGAGCAGCATCATTTGAAAAAACATTCTATTGGGGGCTCTTACAGCTCTTATAACATTCTATACATTGTATCAGCCTATTTGTGCATATGTTGCCATCATTTCGAAAATATTACCTACTTGAACCCTTGGTATACTTTTCTTTCCCCTCCTCCCTCCTCCACGCCCCACCCTCATGAATCCTTGATCAATTATATATTGTTATTATTATTTTGTATTGTACACTGTCTGTTGTCTTCCTTCACTTGCATGTCTGTTTCTTGTCCCCTTTGGGGTGTTGATGGTATGTATCCAACCTTGTGATGGGTTCCCCCTTTCTCCCACTTCCCTCTTTCCGACCACCCCCCTAGCCTAATGATATCTCTACTCCCACTACTGTTCCAGAGGGCTTTACCTGTCCTAATTCCATGTGTTGAGAGCCCTTATATGTACCAATGTGTGTTCTGTGGCCTAGCCAGATTTTTAAGGTAGAACTGGGTCATAGTAGTGAGGGAGAGGAAGCATTTAGGAACTAGAGAAATGATATGTGTTTTGTCAGTACTATACTACACTGTGGTTGAATCATCCCTTCCCTAAAACCCTTCTCTAGGGGAACATCCAATTGTCTACAAATGGACTCCTTCTTGTTCGCATTGCTATGGCTGTTTGTTTTGGATATTTTGTGTATATCTTCTTATAGAAGCAGTTACTGTTTGAGATCTTCATCTTTGTATCTGCTAGGACCAAGCACACAGTAGATGTTCAGTGAAGGCACACAATGATTTGGATGAAAGCCCAAATGATGATGGGGCAAATATAGGGACTCAGGAAGTTAATTTCTTCATTGGACACCCAGCCTCTGAACAAATCTTGCTGACTGCAAAGGAAATGTCACCAACTGTCAGAGACACAGCAACACATTGCTCAAGCATATGTGCCAGGGAAGCCAGAAAGTTGTTATTGTATGTGTGAGAAATCCATCACCAACCCAGTCAGAGAAACACTCTTGGATTCCTCACTGGGCTCCAACAATTCATCTTGAGGTATTTCATTCTCTCACAACTTTACAAGGAATATTTACCATGTGATCCCTCGGGACATGGCCATGGCATAGAATCATAACTCCAACTGGGTGATGTCGTTGCCCCTGGGCTTTCTCGCTTGTTCTTGGAGGCCCTTTTGCTCTGCCCCTCAGGCTCGAATCATTCACTTTGGAAACAGACACTAAGACTTCAAGATTCACTGGAAGAGGCTTTAAGCTCAGAGATTTCAGCTATATTCTTCCAAGGAGAGTTGTTTTGTTGTATTCACTCCCCCGAACTTGATAAAATGTTGCTTAGGAAAGGAAGAGCTGAGATGGGGATACCATTCACACTAGAAAGTTAATCAGTTCCAAGGCCCTTTTAATTGATATGAGGAAAAATATAGCATCTGGGGCTTGAAAATAAACAAGCAGCCATGTAGCTGAGAGGTAACAAAGCCCACATGAAAGAAACACACCAGCCTATGTGATCACGAGGTGTTAGTAGGATCAAGTATCAGACATCAAAAACCCCGAACGAAAAATCATATCATTGCAAATGTGGGGAAGTGCAGAGTGGAGACCCCAAACCCATCTGTAAGCAACTGAACATCCCCTTACAGAGGGTTGTGGGGAGGAGACAAGTCAGTCAGAGTGCAATACAGCACTGATGAAGCATACAACTTTCCTCTATTTCTTTTTTTTCATACTCTTAAAAAAATTTTTTTTGGGGCGGGCATTACTGCCCTCTGGTTGTCATGGGAGCTACCCAGCACTGCTCCTGAGAGCCGCCGCTGGATTTGAATGGCCAAGCCAGCGAGCCACAGTACCGCACTCAACCACTTAGGCCACTGGGGCTCAACCCTCCTCTAGTTCTTTAATGTACCCCACCCTGCACCTCCATCAGGACCCTGATTCGACCTTACAAATCAGGATAGACCAGAGGATGTGCACAGGTACAGCTAAGAGCTAAAAACCCAGGAAATCCAGGATAGATAACCTCCTCAGGACCAATATTGAGAGCAACCTTACCATGGGGATAAGGAGAAGGTTTAGGGAGAAAAGGGGAGCTGATCACAGTGACCTATCTACACCCCCCTCCCAGGGGGCTGGACAACAGAAAACTGAGTGAAGGGAGAGAGAGTGGTCAGTGTAAGACATGAAAAAAAATAATTTATATATTATCAAGGGTTCATGAGGGAGGGTGGGTAGGGGGAGGAGTGGAAAAAGTAGAAGCTGATGCTAAGAACTCAAATAGAAAGAAAATGTTTTGAAAATGATGATGACAACAAGTATCCAAATGTTCGTGACACAGTGGATGGTTGTATGGATTGTGATAAGAATTGTATGAGCCCCCAATAAGATGATTTAAAAAAACCTTGTTATACAGAGGACCAATAGTTGCCAGTACATCTGCAATTAAGTGTCCTACAACTTGAGTAGTTGTAGGTGTGCTAGAAACTCTGACTCTACTAACATGCTCACTGATTTATTGCCTTAGGTAAACCCATACTTCTGCCTTAGAAGGGCCTTTAAATGCAGAACGGAATGCCTGCACAGTGTGGACTGAGAGTGACATATTAGTAACGTTTTGAATAACACAGAGCCTGCTGGAATTTAAGCTCAAAGTCACAATCACCCGTGGACAAATTACCACATTTTCAGGGATAAGATGGACTCTTGAATCAACTGCTCTGAGTACAAATCCTAACTCAATCATTTCATAGCGATACGTTGTTAGATATATTTTGTCATCTTTTAAACGACAGCCTTCTTAAGTTGTAAACAACAAAATCTCATGTGTACAAAGAGCTTATTGAATAGATATTAAGGGCCTGGAGATTTGAAGGCAGCATGAGATCTTAGGAAGAAAGCTCCAAATGGTCTGCTGGCTAGAAGAATCTGCTCTGAATGTAGTTAGTCTCAAGGATGGAGTGGAACACCAATCATTGTCACTCTCACCCACCTGTCTTCCAGTACTCATATTCCCCAGAGAGAGGACTGGGTAGGCTAGAAAATATCCAGTGGAAGGATTACTTCTCAGGGAAAATTGGGACTGTGAGGAGGAAAAGTGGATTCTAGCTGGTTCTGAAACAAAGACTACACATGATACTAACATACACAGGACTTTTGTGAGGATTAAAAACATAGAATGCACAACAACTCTTAGCACAGTAACTGTACCAAGGATAGACACTCCATCAATTTTAGTGATTACCGCCTACTGAAGTGTAGGCGCCATGAACAGAGGCATTGTACCTGTGTTTGTTCCCTTAGGTACTAGCTACATGGTAGTCAGCAACAAAGCAGCAGTGGATGAATGAGTGAATATCATTATGTAGTCAATGTCTTCTACTGATGTTTATAAAATACATAGCTTATTCAAAAATGAGGCACAAAATGTGAAAGTGGTTCTTTCTGTTTTTCTTCGCTTTTCTTAAACACTAGGAAGCACGTATGTTGAAAGGTCTATACCCTGTTCCCTGAAGAAAATGTCACTACTATAATCCATAGATAGTTTAACACCAGTGCTTCTAATCATCCCTGGAAGCATCTGACTGGTCACTATAAATGATGACATGCTATTCTGATTTAGTGACCTCTGATTGGGTAATTACATCAATGAGATAGAATCTGTTAAGTGCTCTTAGTGCCTTATCTTTTGAGAGGCTTTATGATTATCGTTCTTACTACAAAGAATTTGAGTCATGGCTGTTGTATTTATTCTTTACAGAGGACCTAGGTTTTATGAGCAGAGTCCTGATACCACAATGGCTAAACACTGTATTAGAGCTTAAATTCTGAGCACTAGGTTTGCGGAGTGCTACAAGTGAGTGCCCTGCATCAATGATTTTGTCTCCACATTGAATCATTGAGTTCTTTCTGACTTCTGAACAACAATAAAGGGGGCTTTGCCCTTAGGTAGAATGTGTTTCAAAGTAGATTACTACGACTGCTTTTGCCAGTCTAGAGAGGGGAAGTCTCACCTTCAGAGACTTGTCAGGATGTGCCTTTGATGAAAATTGGAGTACTGAGGTTACAAGGTCATGAGTCATACCCTGACTGCTTTTTTCAGAGAGCTCTGAGCAATCTTAGAAACTTCTAATTTGCCCAGTGAAGCCCATTCCTGGTCCCTTAACCACTTCTACAGTTTTGCCTACAAAACTGTGATGAATTGGTCTGTCACCAATTATGATTTTGTGTCAATTTCCATTGTTCTTCATGTCCTATTTAAGGGGCGGTTTAACTGAGACCCCGGACACCATTATGACCTTGTGCTGATGGCCTCTCCAATCTGGATGATTTGTCTTTGTCTTCACACTTAATAAATGTGTCTCTATTAGTCATATTTGAATCTGAGATCTCTATTCTCACCTACAGTTGTGCTAAACCCAAAGGTTAGCAATTTGAACCCGTCAGCTATTGCTGGGAAGAAAGATGGGGCAGTCTGCTATCGTAAAGAAACTTCCTGGGGGTAGTTCTACTTTGGCCTTTAGGGTTGATATAGGTTTCAACTTGATGACAATGAATAATCTTTGTGATCATTACATAATAAGAATTAGCTTACTATGGGCCTAGGCTCTTACGGGAGGTTTTTGTACAATCATTCTTTCACTCATCTTACAGATATTTATTGAATGCCCACACTTAGTCAAGGGCAGTGCTAGGTGCCAGGATAAACAATAGCAAAAAAGACTCACACCCACTTGCAACTAAGCATCTGTGGGCAGAGACCCACATGTATGAAATACTAAAAACAAATGTAAAATCGTTTGTGATGAATATTGTGAAGAATGGATTTGTTGAGCTTATGGGATGGGATCCCCACTAGTCTGGACATTAGGAAGGGTTTCCCAGTTAACTGGTTCCTGACCTTGGAGTAGAAGAATCAGTTGGCATTTATTCGGCACAGAGAGTAGGAAAAGCAGTCCAATGAGCATCCAATGAAAGTGTACATATAGTAAGACCAGAAGGAATGTGGTGGAGATGATGAGAGCTGAGGAAAGGTCAGTGTGGCTGGGACAAGGAAATAGGGGACAGGGTGCAATCTGAGCCATGGCTGGAGGGTTAAGCTGGCTTCCAGATCATGCAGGATCCTGAAGACCATGACCTAACAGGGACTGACCCAATGCCATTTGCATTTGGGGGGGTGGGAATGAAGCAGAAAGGTATTAAAGGGGAATGAAGCGATGGAATGCCTCAGTACATTAACTGTGATTCAGAAGCCTGCAATGACATGGCGCTGCAGTGTGACGGTGTGTGTATCAGATGACATCCATGGTAAGACCCGTTGTTTCCCATCTATTACCAACAGTTGATAACTGACAACTCATATGCCATGCTTAATGCTGGCCTCTGCTGAGGCTTCATTAGCAATTCCAATTCTACATCATCTCAAATAGCTCACAGTGACTTCCAGAAAAATAAATGTGAAAAAAGAGACATAAAACAGATGATGCTTTTATTATCTTTGCCCCAGCCAGATTATATCCTTCCCATGTTCATTAAAAAAAGTGGCAACCTCTCTCTAATTTTCCATCTGCTTACTTTTTTATTCATCTAATAGTTTTCAACCTATTGTGTCCACTCTTAGGTTCTAGGTGTTGGTGAACCAAAGAAGAAAAAGAGTCCCTGCTCTCTATCGACAGAAAGCACATTCTAAAAGGAGAGATCAGAATGTAACCAAAGAGCTAATACAGTGAGATGAGTTCTAAGATGCATAAATGTATAAAATGCTATGCAGTCTGGGGAGCAAAGGTTGAGTGCTTCGACAGCAAGGAAAGCTATGTGGAGGAGGTAGTTTTTGGTTTGGGCTAATAACTTTTATTGCACAGAAGGCAAATCAGTGTCAGAGTGAAAAACAGTTTTCTAGGTTAATTATTAAGTATGGTAGATAGAGTTGGGTAGTGAATATGCTAATAGATCATTATACTTGGAAATATTCATTGGGAGACAGAATATTCTAACCCTACGGTTTTCTAGTGTGGTAGTCACAAGCTATAAATGAGTATTTGCATTTGTGGCTGTCACTAATCTGGTGTCAATGTCAGGATTAGGAGTGTAGTGGTAGAGTCTTGTCTGTCAATCTGGAGATAGCCAATGTGACCTCTGTGTGGGCATGGCTTTTTCCTGAGGATTCTGAGAAATCTGGCCATATTTCCCCCTTGGAGGTGAGAGACTTAGAATTCAGTCCCTTGGAGACAAACTATTGACAAGACACAAGACTGACTTCATCCGGGGAGACATCCCAGAGGAGAAGCCATATGGGCTTACCCTGATGGAACCAGACCTCTGCAGCTGGAAAAGCCATGCAGACACTCCTGCCAGTGCTGAGATGCTCAAGAAGCCACAGAAAGGCCCTTGCCAGCACTGGGTACACAAGATTCTGCACCTACTGACCTATGATATTCCTGGCATCAATGCATGTGCCTTGTGAATCTGAAGATTTTATGGACTGGCATCAGACATATGGGCTAATATCAGACTTGTGGGCTTGGGATGAATTGGGATGCTTTCTCAATGTTTCATTCCTCTTGTATATAAGCCTCTCCCTTATATACATATGCATGTTTATGAATTTGTTTCTCTAGGTACCCAGACTAACACAGCATTCAAATAATTAAGTCAAATTTTGAAATAAGTCCATCAGTCACACTAGCCACATTTCAAGGGCCTGATAACCACATATGACTAGTGGGTACCATATTGGACCGTGCAGTTATAGACTATTCCTGCTATTGCAGAAAGCTTTCATTGGAGACTGCTCTAATAATCCAGCTGTGGTTTGGGGAGAGCATGAATTAGCCAGAGGTTATTCAAAGAGCCAGAAGGGAGGAGATCGTAGGGTGTTTATGTTCTTGTGAGTACAAGTGTGAAACGAGCCAGTTGGAGAGAAACCAGCTGAAGCAGAGGATTTGGCGGAGGCACCTTTAATTGTTCTAGCTAGAGAGGTCCTCACCATATGTTAATGACACAATGAGACCAGCCATACATAAATGAGATAAACAAAAGCTGGGATGGAGTAACCGTCTTGTTTCACTGTGGAAATTTTTTGGAATTCTTGGGAAGCACTGTGTGCCAGAGGATTGTGGGTGAAATGTCTAGGCATGGTGGGGCTGTCAGAAGAGTGGCTTAACTAAGTCCTTGAGTTTAAGAACTAACAGGGTACCACAGATCTGTTGTGCCTTCTTCAATGTCTAAGCTCTCGGTTAGCAGCCAAGCATCAATCATTTGCGCCACTGAGCGACTCCAAATGGAAAGCTAGTCACAAAGCCCCGAGGTTCCTCCCTCATATGACCTAGCACTCTCACTTCCTCTCACCTAGTCCCGCCCAGACTCTTGACAGAGAATGGACACCAAGACTCTTGTGCCTGACTTCTGGCCTCCTTTTAACTTCCTCTGTGTTCCTCTCAAGTCTCTGTATTGTGACAGAGCCTGATTTCTGTTTCTATGACTTGTGGTACAAGTTGGACATTCATATGTCAAAATCTGACCTGCTGATACATAAAAGAAGATTAAACAATCATTTTCATCATTTCCTTAAGTCTGGCTTTCAAGATCATTATTTCATGGGTCTGTTGTTGTTGTCCTAAAGAGATGATGATTGATCAAGAGCTGAAGTTGGAGAATGTAAGAAACTCAAACAGCCAAGGATATTAAAACACCATCACCTGGAGCAAAATTCATCACTGTCTCCTCTCTGAGGAATAGTTTCTCAGGTCCTTCAAATTCTTCATAGGCCCATAAGCAGTAAAAAAGATTACTGTGCTGAATGAGGAGTTTTCCAGGCATGAAATACCCTAGTCACATAATGGTTAGGCATTGAACAGCCAACTGCAAGATTAGAAGTTTGAACTCACCATCTGAAGAAAGACCTGCTTTCTTCTCCCGTTAAGAGTTTCAGTCTCTGGGTCTTTGATGTCTGATACCTGATCTTATCAACACCTCATGATCACACAGGCTGTTGTGCTTCTTCCATGTGGGCTTTGTTGTTTCTGAGCTAGATGGTTGCTTGTTTACCTTCAAGCCTTTAAGACCCCAGAAGCTATATCTTTTGATAGCCAGCTTTCCTCACCACGTTTGCTTATGCACCTGCTTTGTCTTCAGTAATTGTGTAGGGAAGGTGAGCATATCAGAATGCCAAATTATTAGAAAAAAGTGTTCTTTTGTTGAGGAAGTACTTGAGTAGGGGCCTAATGTCCATCTGCTTCCTTAATACTAAACTTATAAAGAGCGGGGGAGTATGGAGTGGAGGTTGAAACTATCTGTAAGCAATTGGACATCCCCTTACAGAAGGGTTGTGGCGAGAAGATGAGCCAGTAAGGGTGCAGTATAACACTGATAAAACATAGAGTTTTCCTCTGGTTCTTTAATGTTCCCTTCACCCTGTCCATCTATCATGACCCTAATTTTACCTTATAAATATGGCTAGACCAGGGCATGCATATGGGTACAGATAAAAGTTCAAAATACAGGGAATATAGGGCACATAAACTATTTGGGACTGATATTGAGAGTTGCCATACCAGAAGGGTAAGGGGGAGGTGAGGGGAGAAAAGGGAAACTGATAAATGACCTATATATAACCCCCTCCCAGGGTGATGGGCAACAGACCAAGAAGTGGGGAGAGACATTGGGCAGTGCAAGAAATGAAAAAAATAATAATTTGTAAATTATCAAGGGTTTGTGAGGGAAGGTAGGAGGAGGAGAGAGGAGAAAAAAATGAGGAGCTGATACCAAGTGCTGAAGTAGAAAGAAAATGCTTGGAAAACGATGATGGCAACATATGTACAAATGTGCTTGACACACAATGGATGTATGAATGGATCATGATAAGAGTTGTATGAGCCCCCAATAAAATGACTTAAAAAAAGAGTTTCAATCTGAGAAATTCACAGAGGCTATTCTGCCTTGTCCTAAAGGGTCTCTATGAATTGGCCTCAACTTGATGGCTGTGAATTTGGTTTTGGAGTGTACGTGATTCTTTGTCTTTCTAATTTCTAAAAATATATTATAAGCAAACAAAACTGCCAGAACAATAAAAACTACAAAATTTCTTTCCTGCCTGAATCATATGAATATTCCAGTTCACTAGGTAAGCCTTAGAGTATACATTGAAATTCTATGGTATATATTGGTGAAATGGAATTCCAACTCCTTCTTTAGTGTTCATTGGCAACCTGAATCATTCGCTGCTGTGAAGTCATGGTGACCCTCTTGGACAGAGTAGGAGTCTTCATAGATCTTCAGGGTTATAATCTTAGTGGAAGCCCCATCATTCTCCCATGGAGTAGCTGCTGGGTGGGAATCACCTAACTTTCGGTTAGTGCCTTAAACCTTTAGTTTTTGCCTCTTAAGGACTCTTTGACCATGAACAAAATGAAGGTCAATTCTCAAGGGGTGTCTATTCATCAGTTTCATGATTTCTTTTTATATTTTTGAGACTATAAACAACAGAACAGTCCCACATCATCTCTACACCTACAATTTAGTGACATGGATGAGATCCCTCACATTGTACAAGCATTCTCTCTTTGCTTTTTCAAATCATTCCTCAACAAAAGCTGGCTGACTCTCAAGCATCCCATCTAATCGTTCATTTTCTATTGTCAATTTGATCCCATCTAGCTAGACCTCAATGGAGCACCATGCTCAAGGCAGATATTCTTTGCTAATTAAGCACAACTATTTTGATTTAAAGAAGATTTTCAGGGGATGCTTTCGGTTTAAGATGTTAAAAGATTATCCCAGGGCAATAGTTTCAGAAGTTCATTCAGACTCAACAGATTCTGAAGCTCATTTCTGCACCATGAGACACAAATCCTAACTCTATGGCTATAGCTGAATGACATTTTTATTATTCTAGAACAATGTACCAATACTGTGGGTTGGATTATTCTTTACAGTGGAGCTGCCCTGTGCATTGTAGGATGTGTAGCATCATCCCAGATCTCTCCATGCTAGATGCCAGTCATTTTCTCTCAGAGATCACAGCCCCAAATGTCTCCAGACATTGCTATATATTCCCCAAGGGGTAATAGAGTCTGTGGTTGAAAACCATGCTCTCATACCTATCTAGTTAGGAAAGGTTAGAATGTGCTTATAAAAAAAATGAAAAGCCACAGGGCATTTAATTTTTAAAGAATTACAAATCTCCTTGTTTAATACATTAGATTATTCATTAGCCTACTAAATGAAATGTTTATAAAATGTCCATCATGTAGTAGTTTTAATAGCTATTATATGAATTTTGGAATGAATCCAGAAGGAAATAGTTCACCATTGACGATCTTAACATTAGGATACTGACACTATCAGATTTATGTCTCAGAAAGGGACCTCTGATGGCATTGTGGAGGATTAATCGAAGAAGATAAAGTTGGTGACAGCAAGATCCATCTGAGTTTAGAAGGAGAATTCTGATCTTGCCAAATGCTGACAGAGGACTCTGGGCTGGCTATGTATACTTCTGGTTGGAGCTGAGATAATTTGCTGCCAGCATGGAGTTATTCAGATAATCTTTCTGGAAAGAATGAAGAAACCAATGACAGGGTCTCTAGCCAAATACGTTCCCCATGCAGGACCCTGTACTATAATATGCCTAGCAGGAAGAATTCCTATCCTGAGCCCCAGAGGTTGATCCAACCCCAATCATGAGCATTTAATATCTGCTAATATTCTAACAGTCTGTTTCTTGGAGACGGGTTTTCTATAGCTAGCACCATCACTTACAATTCCCAGAAATCTTTGCTTTGTTTGTTTGGCATAGCTCATTGGCAAAATCATTTTGAGAGTTGCCAGGGAGAAATGATGGATGGTTGCATTCTGTTTTAGCATGGGTATGCTCTCCTATTTCATAATTTACCTGGGTTGAGAAGGCTGGCTCCTAGACCCCCTCAGACATAACTCCATTTTGTTGCCTTTTGCATCTTGTATATGCTGCATGCCAGTGCGTGAGAAATGGCCATGGTCGCTGCTGAAGTGAGTTTAGAATTTGAGCTGCACTTGAATCTGTCACCTGTCTTGCACAGAGGGAGCAGGGAACAGCTGAACCCTCGAGCAGAAGCAGACCAATTAATAGAGATAACTTCTGCATGCGTTTTCTTCCATTTTGTGCTGGCAAAATCTGTGGGACCAGCTATTTATCAACCATCAGCAGTGTGATGGACACAATGATGCCAAAGTTGTCCTTTTATCTTTTGCAGGTCTGGTTTTCAGCAAAGAGCCACCTTTGTACTTCCCGTCTCCTTTTGTGCTAGGGAACTGGAGAGATTGTTGCTGCTGTTGCTTTCTGGGTTCTGCCACGTCTCCTTCCAAACTGGGCTCATTTTTACTCTCCCTCAATATTGAGAAAAGTCAGCTTTTAGAATGAATCTTCTCTTAAATTATCGCAGAGAATGTTCTCATCCAGATTGCGATGCTAAATGTCCTAAAAATCAACGAAGGCCTTGGAAAGTTTCAGGTCTGTTATAGAAATGATATAAAGAAAAATCCCTAGAATTTCCTTCCCTGTTTGATGTTTATAGAATCCACTCTTCCTTTACACTGTATATAACAAACCTCTTAGGTTTTGCTTATGGTGTACTGATTTGCCACGTTTGATTTTTTTATTTAAGCCCAAACTAGCTTCTGCTATCATGCTGTTCAAATCATATAGTGCCTCTGATTCACTCACTGCCAGACAGTCCTTCTCAAGATAAAAGTCATGTCTATAATCCATGGCAGGCCACCCAAAGTAGTCTTTTGATATTTCAGTGTTGTTTTATTGTACATTTCCAGCCTCTGGTTTCATAAAACACAAGTTTCATAACAGCAGTAATTGCTAAGTCCATTTTTCTCATATGCTAGACCTGGGTTTTGTGGAATTTCTGGCTTCCCTCAATTTCAACATACTCCCCACCCACCAAGTTTCCCTCCCAGACTCCCTTCCTTGTGTTGTCTGCAGGAAACTCAACTACAGTAAAAATCACTTTCTCCTCAAGAGAAAATATGGCTTGTACCTGCTTCAAAAGAAAGTAGGGTGGAAGGCACTTGCATTTCAGGACTCTGATGATAACACGAATCCCAACGAGAACAATGGATAATTGTTGAGGCCTTTTCAAGCGCTATGTCTAAAGCTAGGCACTTTATATACACCACTTTTCTGAAGCTGCAAAATAACTCTACAAAGCACCACCACTATTCCTATTTTACAGATGAGGAAGATGAGAGAAGCAGGAATCAGCAGCAGCTGAGATTAAGAGAAGTGGAAGTTGTCCGGAGGCTAATGGTCATAGTGCCATGATGGCAATACCTGGTGATGCTGCTTGCTTCACTTACTTGTTACAAAAGTTTCACTGTTACCAAGACTGAGTACTAAATTATAACGCTGACCAAGATAATCTGTACTTCCCCTAAAGTAATAAACATATGAGACATTTATAGAAGAAAATTTGTTTCTGCTGAAACCAAGATAGAACGTTTCCTTATGGGAAGGTGGATTATTAGAAGTTTAACAAATCCCTTTAGTATCATCAACCAGGTGTGTAAAAAATTTAGTCCTTACTATTCCGCATTCGGTGGATTAATTTTTAAATTGTAACTGAGGTGATAGTTTGCAAGCATATCTATTTCCCTTTTAGCAATTTCTATACAGATTGTTTGGTGGCACTGCTTGCCATCCCTGCAATATGTCACCATTCTCCCTATTTCTACCTTGGGTTCCTCATTTCTGATTGCCAGTTTTCCTGCCCTTTCTTGCTTTCTTACCTTTGCATTTGGGTGAACGCTGCCCATTTTGTCTCACTTAGTTCCTTGTTCTGAGAACCATGCTCCATCCACATGTTACTGTTCACTTTATAGGCTGTCTTTTATGTGTCTGAACAGTGATCCCTGACAGTGATGTTAGTTGTGCTAGAATGAATTTAAGGACCAAAGTCTCAGTGGTCCCACCAGTCTCTATATGACCTGTGTATCTTTTTGCCCAATGATTTTAATGGGGGATCTTACAGATCTTATAAGATTTCATGGATCATTCATACCCAGTATATTTGTACACATACTGCCATCTTCATTTTCAAATATTTTCTGCTTGAGCCCTTAGTATAAGCTCCTCTTTCCCTCTCCCTTTTAAAATAAATCATTTTACTGGGGTCTCATACAATTCTCATAATGATCAATATATATGTGATCATATGATCCCATCATGATCTCTATATATATATATTGTATGAAGACCACATTGGCACACTTGTTGCCATCATCACTCTCGAAACAGCCTCCCTCCACTTAGGCCCCCAGTACCAGCTCCCCATATTTCCCCTCTCTCCCCCATGAATGCTTAATAATTCTTTTTAAATATAGATTTTACTGGGAGCTCTTACAGCTCTTATAACATTCAATACATCGTTCATATTAAGCATACTTGTACATATGTTGCCACATTCATCTACAAACATTTTCTACTTGAACCCCCCAGCATGTTTCTCTTTCCCTCTTTCCTCTAGTTCTTTATTTTTTAAATTCCAACTCCCTTTATTTCCCCTTCCCTCTTCTCCTCCCCCATGAACCCCCAATAATTTACAAATTGTTATTACCTCTCCATATCGTACACTATCCAATGTGTCACTTCACTCATCCCCCTTCCCCGTTGTCCGCATCTCCGAGAGGAGTTCACATATAGATCCTAGAAATTAGTTCCCCCTTTCTACTCCACCACCCCTCCCAGTATCACCATTTCCCCCACTAGTCCTGAGGCATCATCTATATTAAATTCCCCATGTTTCCGACTCCAGCGTACATCTCCTGGTCTAGCTGGATCTGTCTGGCAGAATTGGGATCATGATAGTTGGTGGGAGGAAGCATTTGAGAACCAGAGAAAAGTTGCATATTTCATTTCTACTACACTGCACCTAGACTGGCTCATCTGCTCGCTGCAACCCCTTTGTAAGAGGCTGTCGCTTCACTTATTGATGGGTCCCCAATCCGAGCTCCCTCTCATTTATAATGATATAATTTTTAAGTCTTTGATGCTTGATACCAGATCCCTTTGACACCTCGTGGTCACACAGGCTGCTGTGCTTCTCCCTTGTGGGCTTGCTTCTTAGTTAGATGACCACTTATTTACCTTCAAGTCTTTAAGACCCCAGATGCACCATCAGCTTTCTTTTAATAATTTTCAAATTGTTATTTCTTTTTCATATTGTACACTGTCCGATGTGTCTCTTCACTCACTTCTCTGTTGTTCATCTCCCAGAGAGGAGATTTTATGTAGATCCCTGAAATTGGTTCTCCCTTTCTATTCCACCATCCCTCCACCCTACTGGTATCACCACTCCCACCACTGGTCTTGAAGGGATCATCTATCCTAAATTTCCCATGTTTCTGGTTCAGTGTACATCCTCTGGTCTAGTTGGATTTGTCAGATACAATTGGGGTCATGATAGTGGCTGGGAGGAAGCAATTGAGAACTTGAGCTGCATATTTCATTGTTATTACACTTACCTTGACTGGCTCATCTCCTTGCTGCAACCCCTCTGTAAGAGGATGTCACTTCGCTTATTGATGGGGTTTTGGGTCCCCAATTTGCATCCTCCACTCATTTATAATGAGATAATTTTTAGGTCTTTGATGCTTGATACCGGTCCCACAGGCTGGTTTGCTTCTTCCATGTGGGCTTGCTTCTGGACTGGGTGGCCACTTGTTTACTTTCAAGCCTTTAAGACCCCAGATACTTTATCTTTTGATAGCTGGGCACTATCAGCTTTCTTCACCACATTTGTCACCAGCAATTATATCAGGAAGGTGAGCACGCAATGTTATGATTATTAGTTCTTGAAGCCTGATAACTGATCCCTTTGCCACTCCGTGGTCCCACAAGCTGGTGTTCTTCAACCATGTGGGCTTTTTGCTTCTGAGCTAGATGACTGTTTGTTCACTTTCAAGCCTTTAAGACCCCACTTTTTTTTAATGATAGATTTTTTACCCCACATTTTTCTGCCGTTCAATCTGGTTCTTTCCATTGTGATTCTGACCAGAGTAGTTGAGGGCACTATCTACTTCTTTCAGTCTCAGGTTAGTGGAGGCTCTGATATGTTGTCCACTAGTCCTTGGGGTTAATTGTTTTCTTACATTTTTGTTTTCTTCACTCTTAATGAAAAAAAAAAGATCAATAGTTGTAATTTAGATGACTACTTGCAAACATTTACGACCCCAGTGACAACACATCAAAGTAGGATATAGAACATTGTCTTTAGATACTATGTTATGCCACGTGACCTCGCTGTCCCTGACACCTCACCCCATAACCCTTAAGCCCAGACTCTTAGTTCAAGGAAGTGTTTGTTTGTGATTAAAGATTTTAACTACTCTAATATTCAATCTATACATAGAAAAAAAGCCAATTCTTAAAACAGAACAAGGGAATAGTTGGTTTAAATGCTACAAAAAGAGTGTATCAGGATTATATAATTTTACCATACTTGTTCAATCGGTAAAAGTAATTGCAAATAATTCAAGAAGGAAAAAAATGAGAATGCAGCATCATTAACAACCTGCGATATGCAGATTATATAGCCTTGATCTGAAAGTTTAAATAATTGAAACACTTATTGATGATGAGTATAGACTGTACCTCAACGTAAATCAATCACTGAGTTTTTACAGCTTGACTAATATACAGCATCTAATAAATGAAATACTTCAGTTAAAAAGAGTTTAATTTTTTTGGATTCATAATTGACACATATGTGAACAATCGCTAAGAAATCAAATGATTAAAAAAGAAATCAAATTATGTAATCCATTGGAACAATCTGCTATAAAAGATATCTTTAAGGTGCTAAAACACAAAGGTATAACTTTGAAGCCTAAGAAAAGCCTGATCCAAGCTTTGGCATTTTCAATTGATTTATATGCATGTGGAAACTGGCCAATGACTAAGTAAGACAGGAGAAGACTTGATGCCTTTGAACATATGCTGTTGGTGAAGAAAAACGCACCATGGAATGCCAAAGGGAGAAACAAATATGCTTTGGAGAAAGTACAGCCATAATATGCCTTAGAAATGCAGTTGATGAGACTTTATCTTAAGGACTTGGGTCCTGTAGTGAGGAGAGACAATCCCTAGAGAAGGACAGCACGTTTGATAAGGTACATGGTCAGCAGAAAAGCGGAAAATCTTCGATGCCGTCGTGACTGCAACAGGGGCTCCAATAATGGTTGAGAAGGTGCGGGATTGGGCAGTGCTTCCTTCTGTTGATCTTAGGATGGCTGTGAGTCAGACCTGACCAGGCGACACCTAACAGCAGCACTATTAAATTTATTTTTTAAAATTAAAATGACCTGTTAGTTTTAATAAAATGAAATATTATAGATGTGTTTAGTTTAATGTGGAAATCTTAAATGGATTTATTAATTTTTATTAAACTGTAGTTGTATTCTTCTTTCTAAAACTGCAACAAACTATCTTCAAAGTCAGCAGGAACAAACTCTATTTTGCATATCAGCCTATCGCTATAAATTGTAAATAGCATGTCTACTTTGAGTTGATCAAAAATGGATTTATCTACCTAACCCTGAAATATTAGGATGAGGGGGAACGAGATATTATATTTTTTCCACTGGAGTATTAAATTGATGTAACTCATTTTCTAAAAGATGGTATACTAGAAACATTTAAATTGCTTCAAAAAGGGTTATGTCAGGTTTATAAATTGCAAATATGAAAAAATACATTTTGAATTTATGTCAGGGAGGTTATGATCTCCTGCAGTGGGTAACAGTCATCCTTTGTTGAGAAAATACTGTATGTAGGTATGGTGCTATATAGCCATTTGAAATTACATATGAGGGGTACCCCCCAAAATGCAGATTTTTTTCTTCAAAATTATGTATTTAATTTTTTTAACAAAACAACCTTATCACCTTCAAAGCACTCTCCATTGCACTTAATGCATTTGTCAAATTTGTGATTCCATTCTTGGAAACATTTTTAAACTCATTTGTTTGGATATCTGATAGCACCTCTCTCAATGTTGTCTTCACCTCTTCTGCATCTTCAAATCGCTGTCCTCTCAGGTCCCTCTTCATTCATGGAAGCAAAAAGAAATCCCATGGAGGGACATCAGGGAGATCAGGTGATGGGGGCAAGAGAACCATGTTCTTTTTGCCTAAAACTGGCACACTGCGATGGTTATGTGAGCAGGTCTTGGAGGCAAAACCAGTCGCCTATCCACCAAAAACCAGGCATTTTTTTGTTGCACACTGTAGCACAATCTTTTCAGAACCTCTAAATAGAAAGTGTGATTAACAGTCTGATATGGTGGAACAAACTCCCAAACCACCACAAAACAACATCTTTGTCCATTTTGGAAGTTGCCAGAGTTCTAAGAAGTAGAATGAAGTTTGTCAGTAATCAACATCTCACTTTTTTTGAAATGAGAACTGCATTCATACTTTTATAAGTGTTTCCCATAATGCTGTCTTTGTAAGCTCTTTTCAACATCACAACAGTTTCTGTGGCATTTTTCTCAATTAGTGTGGTAGTCCAGGTAGACTAGGGGAACAAATTTCATAGACATGCATATGGATATAAGGGAATGGTTTATATATGAAAAGAATGGAACACTGAGAAAGCATCCCAACCCAGTCCAGTTCAAAGTCAAAAGTCTGATATTAGCCCATATGCCCGATATCATTCTATAAAGTCTCTTTCCGACTCACAAAGTCACAGGTCAGTGGTGCAGAATCCAAGTGCTGGCAGGGGTCTCCCCATGGCTCCTCGCTTCCAGGGCGCAGGGTCCATCAACAGCATCCAGTGGTGGCAGAAGCAACTCATTGCTCACAGGGGTCTCCACATGGCTTCTCCAGCTTCAGAGATCTGGCTCCATCAGGGCCAAGCCATCAGGGCTTCTCAGACGCTGCCATCTTGTCTTGTCTATGATTCATCGTCTCTGAGGCTAACTCCCAACAACTGGGGAAGATAGCTTCTTATCTTAATGAGGGAAATATCGTGAGATTTCCCAGAAGTCTCATGAGAAAGCCATGCCCACACAGAGGCCTCATTGGCTACTCAATGGCTATCTCCAGATTTACAGACTAGACCCCACCCCTACATTTCAGTCATAAAATTAATATAAGAACATGACTTCCACAATTAGGAAACAAAATTTCACAGCTGATCTCTTAAATTTGCCATCACAAAAGATGAGGTTTGAGCAAAACTGCTTTCACCAAAAAAAAATTCACTGTGATTAGAGAGAATCTTTCCAGGTGATGTCACTGGGTGCACTAGCTCAGAGGCATTTGCTCAATGCTTTCCTGTCGGGGGAAAAATGAGTACTACTAAAGCTCCATGAAGGAGCTATTTTTTGGTGGTGGTGGGAGGAGGTGTACCCCCTCATATAGTTATTAACATGGTTTTGCAAAAGAACAGTGAAAGAAGTTGGAAATGCTCGTATATAAATTCATAACTGTGTAAAATGTAGAAGACAAATTTTAAATGTTAGCTAGTGCTAGCAAAATTTATGTTAACCCTGGCTATATCTGTGTGGTGAAACAATGTGGCATTTGATGCTTTTGACTATTGCTTACCTACAATAATCACTTAACACTTTGGTAATTTACAAAAATGACAAGATTACAAAATATATGGACAGAGGAAAAAACAGAAATAAGGAAAGGAAAACTTGTTGAAAGCCTTAAAGACTACCAAGGGTATTTATCTAGAAGGGACACATTGGACAGTGTACGATATGAAAAGGTAATAACAAATTTTAAATTATTAGGTGTTCATGGGGTGAGGGAGGGGAAATATGGGGATCTGGAATTAAAAAAAAAGAAATAGAGGAAAGGGGGATATAGGAGCTTATACTAAGGGCTTAAGTAGAAAATATTTGGAAATGAATATGACTGCATATGTACAAATATGCTTCATACAAATGATATATATAATGTTATTAGAGCTAAAAGAGCCCCCAATAAAATCTATATTTAAAAAAAAGACTACCTAAGGGCCCAGGAAGCAGCCTAGCATATTCTGAATAGGTCATTTTTTTTTTAGGTCAGTGTTTTTAAAATTGGAAAGCAATATCGTCTTCTGTGTTACAAGGAAGTTTCCCTCCTCTTGTATTTTTCACATGGACTCAATTGTCTTGGATGGAGAGATTTAGGTTTGACTAACAACTAACCTGAACTAAACCTTGTGGTTGCCCTTTGCTATAAATTACTTGACCCATACCTTGCTCTGCATTGGGAACATCTAAGCTCTTTATAAATGTTTTCATTTCAATTATCACAAAAGCCAGATGCTACAGTAACAGGCACTCTTTTAGCTCCTGTTAGCAATTTATGAACTTGCGGGATTATTAAATCCTTTCCCTGTATCACATCATTCCCAGAGCAAAAGTAAATACAAAAATAGGCATACAAATTATGGTAATGAGAATTATTAGATCATATAAAATGTGGTTACAGCTATTTTACTTGAACCTTGGAAAATTTTTGTTCATTAATAAGGGGGAAAATGTCTGCTTTTGATTACATATAAATTATATTGTAATTAAAACATGGAAACTGCTATAATATTAATTTATTTAATATTAAGATTCTAAAGGGATTGAAAATTACATTGTAGAAGTGAGATGTGGTGTACAGGTTGACAAAGTTGTGTAAGTGGCACAGGATTGACTACAGAATATACTGGGCCCTGTGTAAAATGAAAAAGCAAAGCATCTTCGTGAAGAATTACTAAGAATTTCAATGAAGTCCACATGGCAATAAGTTGAGACGCAGAGCACCCAACTCCTAGTCCAGTTCAGTCATTATGTGATCAAATCAGTCACTTATTCCTAGAACTGTCTCTGTGAGCTTCTGAGGCTGTAAATTAATATCTCTCTCTCTCTCTCTCTCTCAGATCCATAACTCTTCATTATAAGAATATCTCTATTTTACCTATATCGAGGACTCCCATGCATCACATCGTTGATCAACATCCTCAAAAAATAACACCGTTAATCTTACAAATCCTTCTTGGTTTTTCTGGTTTTATTTCTTCTTTCTTTCTTTTTATTTAAAAGATCATTTTATTGCAGGCTTTTAAAACTCATAATAATCCATACATCAATTGTATCAAGCATATTTGTATATATGTTACCATAATTTTTTCTCGGTATTTACTTTCTTTTGAATCCTTGGTATCATCTCCTTTTTTTACCCTCCTTCCCCACTTCTATCCTTATGACCTCTTGATAAATTATAAATTATTATTATTTTCATATCTTACACTGACTGGTGTTTTCTATCCCCTGTGGTTTCTGTTGTTCATCCCTCTGATGGGTGTGTGTGTGTGTGTGTGTGTGTGTGTGTGTGTGGTTAAGTGTTGATCACTGAGATTGGTTCCCCCTTCCTCCCCTTCTCTTCCCACCTTTTCCCTATGTTTCTGGTATTGTTACTCTATTTCTCTTTCTAGATTCCATTTGTCCTGAGCTCTTACCACTTATTTTTACCTGTGCACATGTTCCATTCTAACTGGCAGTGAAAAGCAGTAATGGGGTCATGATAGTGGGGGGATAGGAAGCCTCAAGGAACTAGAGGAATAGTGTGTGCTTTATCAGTGCTGTATGTGGACTGGTTGACTCATCCCTTCCTTGTGGCTCCTCTCTGTGGGGATGTCCCATTGTCTATAGATGGGCTTTGGGTGTCTGCTCCAACCTCCCTTATTCTCAGAAATATGGTTTGGTTTGGTTTGGGTCTTCTGATGCCTGTCACCTGATCCCGCAGACTCCTCATGATTGCATAGGCTGGTGTGTGTGCCTCTTCCATGTGGGCTTGTTGTTTCTCTGCTAGCTGGCTGCTTATATGACTTCAAGTTTCTAAGATCCCAGGTGTTATATCTTTTGACAGCTGGACACCATCTGCTTTCTTCACCACATTTTCTCATGCACCCATTTTGTCTTTAGTGACAAAGAGTTCTTACATCAAGGGAGGGTATAAGCAGAAGTCCTGAGTCTGTCCACTAACTTATTATACCTCCATATTAATATATGTACCTAGACCAATACCTCTATTTTACGAATTAATATATTTACATATGCACACACTTATGCTTACACCTCCATCCATAGCTTTGCTTCCTAGATCATTCCATTTCCTTTTACCTTTCTCCTGCCCCACCATCACACTCCTCCTACTTCTGCCTCTTAGTAATTCCTCTCAGCTAGATTGCTTTTGCCCTAACATCCCCAGGATCTCTATGTCTTCCTTGTTGTTGATGTCAATTCCTTAGCTGTTCCCCTGTCTAAGTGTTGCTCACCACTGCCCTTCCCCTACCTCCTTCTCCAAGTCCCTCAGGGACCTTGGGTCTAATTGCTTTTTCCTCAAGCTTGCTTTCCATGCCTACCTTATATAAATAGGCAAATGATTAACAACAGAGACCAAATAAAAAGAAAACAAATGATTGAAAATGGAAAAGAATACACAATTCCAGGTCTGTTCACTGACCTTGCAGAATCCTGGGGAATATCCAGGAGCTGCCCCTCCAATCCTGTAGTCTATCTGGGGAGCTCTTTAGAGGCTTCGTGGTTTTGCTATGCTCCCATTGCTGATCTGTTATGTTCCCTTATTGCTCACCTTACTACAGAGGGTGGGGTTGGGGTGGACCTCATGTCAGACTAACTCCCCCCCCTGTGTGTCCTCAGTGTTGTCCTTGGTCACAGTATGCTCCAGTAAGGAGACAACATGTCTTGAGCTGTTCATGGCCTCACCGTCCTCTCTGTGCCTTAGTAGGTCTGGGCAGGGATGTTGTCCTCTGGGCTTGGTGTGCTAATGTAGGGTCTACCCCATCTCTTTCTCTTTTACCTTCTTGGTTTATTCCCATGTGGGCATGGAATGCCTGCCCCTCTCCCCAACCTGTAGATTTTGTGCTGTCCTCTGTTGCACGTGTTTCTGGGGAGGAGGTCAGTTTGGCTCTGATTTGGGCCAGCCATGTAGCCCAATCTTTCCATGCATTTCTCCATATGTTTACATTGCCCTCAAGGTTTGGTGCCCTATGGTGGGGCCTGCACGCACACTCCCAATTCCATGGAGATATAGCCAATACTCTCCTCTAGGAAGGGTTAGTGCCTTGCTAAACCTAGGCCATCAACCTCCTTTGCCTCCACCCCATTTTCCCTCCCTCTTCCCCTCACCCTTTCTTTGTGTTAGAATAACATGTACCGCCTTGAGTTTGGTTTGACCTCCACCGGACTACCTGTGCCTCAACCTGGATAGTGTGAAATAAGTGGCTTTTATTCTACATCCACTGTGTTGATTATATTTATCTCCGTGGACCATGTTGTAATTGTCCTTTTGTGATTAGCTTATATTGCTTAGAATAATTTCCTCCAAATCTTTCCACAAAATGATGTACTTCATGTGGTCATCAGTGCTTTTTAGTGATGCATAGTACTCCATTGTGTGTAGTGGCCAGAGTTTACTTACCCCCTCTCTATCAATGGAAATTTAGGTTGCTTCCAATTCTTTGTGATTGTGAATTGGTCCGCAATAAACTATAGAGCACACATGACTGCTCGTGGTTTATTTCTTACCTCTTTTGGGTATATTCCCAGTCGAGGGATCGCTGCATTATAAAGTAGCTCCATTTCCGTTAGTTTTAGATTCCACCAGATTGCTTTTCACAGACTGCTACACAAACACCAGCAGTGGAGGAGAGTGACTTGTTACAGGCTTTCCAACATTTATTGCTTTCTGATATTCTGATTTGGGGTATCCTCAAGGGTGTTAGTACCTCATGGTACTCATGGTTGTTTTAATTTGCATTTCTCTGATGCCTATAACCAGGAGCATTTTCTCAGGTTTCTTGGCCATTCGGGTCTCCTCCCTCACTAGGGAGGACCTTTCATATCTTTTGCCCACTTCCTCAGGGGGCTGTTTTCCTCCCCCCCACCGCCCCCCTAGGCTTGGAGGGCATGGTATTATAGATTTTAGCAATATGTCCTTTGTCTTTTGTGTCATTGCTAAAAATCCTCTCTGAATCTGTGGGTTCTCTTGTTACCCTCTTGGTGAAGTCTTTCAACAAGCACAGGTGTTTTATCCTTAGTATAACCTCATTGTTGATTTCAGGTTCACCTGTGCATGTATCCCTCCCTATTGCAGTTAGCATATGCATTACCCGAACACCATTGCATGTGACTTTTTTTCTCTTGCTGCTCTTAAAATTAATTAGTTCTTTTTCCTGAAAGTTGGACAATTTAACTATTCTATACCTTGGTGAGTTATTCCTGGGGTTTATTCTCATTGATGTCCTCTCTCCTTCCTGTTTGAGTGTCTGATTCTCATGCATTAAGGTGGAGATATTTGCTTTCAAAAATTTAGCTGTTGGCTTCTTTGTTGTGTCCTGTTTTGGGAGACCAATTGTTTGAAGACGGTTCCTCTGAATAGTATCTCTCATTGACCTCAGGCTGTCTTCCGCTTCTTTGATCTTCTTGTTTGACTGTCTTTCTTGTTGAGGTCTGCCTGATTGTCCTTAAGATCACTGTCATGATTCTCTACCTCTTCTAGACTGTTCATGAGAGTTGTGATCTTGAATTTTGTTATTGTTACTTCATCCATTAGCTCTTGTATTTCCCTATGGTGCATGGATTGCACCCCCTCTGTCACGAACTTCATCTCTTCCACCCTTGCGTCCTTATTTTGTGTTGCTTCCCTCAACATCTATAATACTCCAAGTAACCTTTTGAAGATTTCTTTTTGTGGCAGTTTGATGCCTGATTTTTCCACGAGTGTTCTTATCTCCACTGTTGTGTTTCATTTTTCTTGTTCTCTTGTTGAGGATGCTTAGGTATGTTGCTGTTTATGTTCCATTTTCAAAGAATTTGGTGCCATGTTTCAGGGAGACCAACGGGTCCTGAGTTCTTTCTCTGTGTGACTGGCAAAAGTGTTTTCAAGGACCACCTATGGCCTACTATGGTGGTGGGTCAAACTCCTATGTTGGCAGGGTGCTGTGGTGATTAGTGATGGTGGTGACCTCAGAGTGGTGATTAGTGATGGTGGTGACCTCAGAGACTGAGGTGAGGCTGATGACTGCAGGTATACACCTGGATCTAGTTGTGGCAGGCCAGTAGCATGGCTGTGGGTCAGATCTTGGCTGTTAGTTGACAATTTTCAGCCTTTCAAAGAGTGCTAGGGACTGTTGGCTCTTCCCATTTGTTACTTTAAAAACCCTAGGCTGTGCTCTGGAGATTAGCTCTGGCTGCCTTGCTATGTTAATAGATGCAAATGGGTAGAGTTCTATAGGCTTATATTCATAGTAAAACAAAGGACCACAGTCTGGAATTGCAAGCATTTTTATAAAGTAAAAAACATTTCCCTCCTTTTTATAATTGTTCCCCATTGAAGGCGACCAGCTTACCAGCGTGTGTTTGAGGCCGACTGGATTTGAATCACTCCTGGCTGCCGCCTGTATCCCTTTGGTCTATCCAGTTTTGCTCTGTGGAGCTGAGTTCTGTCATAGGTAAATATCTCAGTGACCCTCCAGTTGGTGCCACCCAAAGTGGCATGTATGGAACTGGGGAGTGGCAGAAAGGGGCTGGCCGATGTAGTCACACTGCTCCTGGCTGGAGAGGGAGTTGCAAAGCCCTACCCTACAGGCACAGGGCAGCTAGCAGTGCAGGGGAAATGGTGTGAGGTGGTGTGCTAGCTCTTTGAGTCTCTCTGTGAGAGCTCGGGATTATCACAACTCTTAGACAGCAGTCTGGGAAAATGGGGTGCAGGAAGGGGTGGCAGACACTCTCCTTCTGGACCTGGTGAGGGGTTAGCAGAACTTGCAGGAAGACACAGTGAACTTAAGAGTTTTTTAGTGCATTCTTGAATACTTTGTGGGTGAAAAATCAAAGGGCAGGGTTTGCACGAGACCTTAGTACACTGAATCTATTTTTAGCATCCAGCCTCCCAGTATTGGCCTCCTTGCCTCTTAATTTTATGGTCTGGCAGCAGGAATGCTGGGTGGGTGATTCTACCTGGATGCCATCTTCACTCCTCTCCTTCTCCCTTCAAGACTGTAACTCTTTACAGGAATAGAAAGCCCCATCTTTCCCCCCAAAATGGCTTATGATTTCAAACTGCTGATCTAGCATTTAGCTGCCCAACACATAGTCACTTTGGTCTCAGGGCCATACTTTCAGGTAATTGTCATAGCACAGTTCATAAGGTTTTACCTCTCATGAGTTAGGATTAGGATTAGGATTAGGATTCGGTGTTAGGATTCTTAAAAGCTGGTGAGATATAGCTACTGATCTCTACTTGTCTGGAGCAAAAGAGAATGACCAACACAGAAATTTATTTTATAATTTAAGAAGCTAGAAGTCTAAATTCAGAATACTAGCTTTAGGGGAATCCTTCTTCTTCTTCTTCTTCTTTTTTTTGTTGACTCACAGTTAAGAGGAAGGTCCTTGTACTCTTTCAGCATTAGTAGGCCTACCTTTCCTTAGAGATTTCCACATGTCTTGGCACCAATTTACCTCTGGATTTAGAAAGTTTTCAGTGCAAGAATCTGGGTCCAATCGACACGATCTGTTCCAATTCCTCTTTCTTGGCAGTAATAGGTCACTTTCGCTTTGCTGGTTTCCCCCTTTTGTATCTTTCATGAGATAAAAGGCCATACCCCAGGGAAACTGGTAAAGTCCCCTGAGTTGGAATTCATACCATGCTGAGGTTGTGTATGCTGCACACTACCCTTAATATTCTTACAACTCTGATTGGCTTTTTAATCAAGATCACACCCAAGGGGAACATTACATAAATGGTGTGGTGGTCATGTACTTTGGTGTCAATTTCATAATTGAGAGTGTAGGGGTGAAATCTAGCCTGTCATTCTGGAGAGAGCCAATGAGACCTCTTTGTGGGCATGGCTTTCTCATGAGAATTCTGGGAAATCTCGAGGTATTTCCCATTGGAGGTGAGAGACTTATGACTCAGTCCCTTGGAGACGCATGACTGACAAGACATAAGATTGCGTCTCTTGGAGACATTGCAGCTGACAAGACACCATGGCAGCAAGCTGATAGATCCCGAGTCCTTGAACCTGGAGGAGCCAGAGAAGAGGCCACATGGGCTTACCCTGATGGAACTAGAGCTCTGGGGTCAGTGAAGCCATGTGGGGACTCCTGCCAGTGCTGAGATTCTTGGCATGGCCATGGAGAAAGCCCTGCCAGCACTTAGATGCTTCTCTCGCCACTGAATACACAAGACTCTGCACCCACTGACCTGTGGTTGTTCTGATGAGATTGCATGTGCTTCATGAGTCTGAAGAAGACTTTATAGATTGGTATCGGACATATAGGCTAATATCAGACTTATGGACTTGGATTGGACTGAGTTGTGATGCTTTCTCAATATTTCATTCCTCTCCTATATAAACCTCTTCCTTATATGCATATGCATGTTTATGAAATTATTTCTCTAGCCTACTTCAACTAACACAAATGGCAAACCACTGAGACTCCTAGCCTAACCAAATTGACATGTATTTTTAGGGGACACAATTCAATTCAAGAAGTACTTTAACCCTTAAACTAAAATAATCCCTATCGTTCACCTTTTAGCTAACAAAACCTCCTATTGGCTCATAAGATAAAGTGTATTACCCATGAATAATGAATTATCTTAAGAAATCATCTATAGGAACCCAAATGATCAAAATTACTCTAAAGCAAAGAAGAAATTTCAAGGAGGTAGGAAATCTACAGTTCTGGAAATGCCACAAATGAGATTGATGATTCATCATGAAAAATGTAAACAATATCCATGAGTAATTTGTGAAAAATTTCTAAGCCTCATTTGCTGTGTAGACTTTTCTTTTCTTCTTCTTTTTTTTTGGGGGGGCATCACTGCCCTCTGGTGGTCGTGGGAGTTACCCAGCCTTGCTCCTGGAGAGCTGCCACTGGATTTGAGCCGCCAAGCCAGTGGGCCGCAGTCACGTACTCAACCACTACGCCACTGGGGCTCAGCCCCTAGACTTTTTTCTAAACACAAGAAAATATTATTAAAAACACAGGAAAATAAATAAAATGAAGAGAACATCCTTATACTTTGCTCCAAGTCTCACTAGCTTAAATAGGAAGAAAGAAAGAAAGGAAGAAAAAGAAGTGCTATGGCTCACATAAGTCAGGGTTGTACTGTACTTAATTTAGAGCAGCAATAAGCAGCCTTTTTGCTTAAAGAGTCAGATATTTAATATTTTCTTCTTTATGGGTCATATTCTATCTGTCACAACTACTTGATTCTACGGTTGCAGCATAAAGCCAACCATAGACAGTAATATATGAATGAACAAACATAGCATATTCCAATGAACCCTTTTCATGGATATAACATTTCTGTTTCATATCGTTTTCATGTGTCACAAAATATATTCATTCCTCTTTTGATTTCTTTTTTAGTCATATAAAAATGTAGAAATTGACAGGGGGCTGGTTTTGGTCTGCTGGTTGTAGTTCTCTGCCTTGTGTTCTACAATCAGAAGGAGTCATACCTACTTTCACAGAAACATTGGTGTTTTGTGTGTTATCTGTATGCCTCTGAGTTTCTTTCTTACATGGCTGTTTCTCCTTTTTCCTCTTAGACACTATTTATGATGTTTCTACGATGGTTTACACATCATTTTAGGCTTCCACTGATCAATTTCTGCACAGTCTTCATAAAGTGTGAATGTTCAAGATTTCTATTCTGCGTGCTCTCTTTTCATTCATCTGTGTCCCCTGTCCCTTTTACAGTCTCATCTCAAACAAAATAATTGTTGATCATTTGGTTCTTTTTTTAAAGAGCTCTGTAATATTTCAAGTTTGGCATTGTACAAAGAAATTTAAGATTTAAGAGTGCCATTGGCCCTTCTTGCTTTTCATTGTGTTTTTAGTTAACTTGTTATTTAACTAGAAGACCCTGCTCCCCTTGGAGTACTTATCTTAGTCTTTTCTGTCAGAGACGGGTTGAAAGCTACAAGCTTAGTAGTTCAAAACCACAAGTCCTTCAAAGGGAGACAGATAAAGCTTTGTGCTCTGCAAAGATTTATAACCTCAGAAACTCACAGGGGCAGGTCTACTCTATCCTGGAAGGTCATTATAGGAATCAAGTTTATGGCAATTAATTTGGTTTTGGAGTTTATATATGAACTTTCTCCACAGATATTAGCGAAGGTGAGATGGGGAGTGAGCTCTCCACTGGGAAATCCAATCTCACCACTCTAGTTTACCTTAAAAGAAAGAGTATGCTGAAACCTGGTGGCACAGTGGTTGTATGCAGCACTGTGGCCCACAGGGTTGATGGCCCACAGCTCGCCAGGCGGGGCTGGGCTTTCTACTCCCACCAGGGCAGTGACGTGGTAAAAAACAAAAATAAAAACAACAAAAAAAAGAAAGAGTACCTTTTTCTGACTTCCAATGTCAGAAAAAATCCTATTTGATGGTTGTGGTAGTTACATAATCTGTGTCAACTTGTGGACGTGGGGAGTTTAACCTTTCAATCAGGTTATAGCTTAATGATCCCATATTGAGGTTCCACTGAGATCAAATGCTCACTGGAGGTGGGACACACATACACTCCCTGCAAGACACGCCTGTTGAGAAGACGCAGGGAGCTATGCTAGAGATGTGGAGCTGAAGGAGCCATGGGGAGACCCCTGCCAGTGCTGAGATGCTTACATTGCCACTGGAGCCACAGGACCTTTCACCCAGTGGCCCGTGATCTTTCTGCAGTTGGCATCATTGCATGTGTTGTATGAGCCTGAAGAGGATTTATAGATAGGTATCAGACATATGGGACTTATGGACCTCATCTGGAGTGGGATGTCTTCTCAATATTCAATTGTTGTTCTATATAAAGCTCTTTCCTATACACATATGAGTGTCTGTGAATTCATTTCTCTGGTATACCTAGACTAACACAATGGTATTAATACGGATTGTGGGGTCAGTCACGGTGACAAAATAGATGGAATACTCTGACTGGTCACCTCAATGACTTGTGATCACCCATCTCTGTTGCTGTGATAGATAGTAAATTCCATAAGTTTCCCATTGCTATTAGAACCACATGATTTAGGAGAGGAATTATTCTTCAAAGGCAAAAGATAAGGGGCATAGGGTTGAGGAAAACAATGGAAGGCTGCTACCAGGGAGGACAGACAAAATGTTCTTCAAGATTCTTATACAAGTGAAGGGACACATCAGACAGTGTATGATATGAAAAAGTCATAGCAACTTGTAAATTATTAAGGGTTCATGGGGGAGGGGAAATATGGGGAGCTGGTACTGGGAGTCCTAATTGGAGGGAGGATGTTTTGAGAGTGTTGATGGCAACAAGTGTGCAAATGTGGTCTACATACAATTGGTGTATGTATGGATTGTGATGGGAGTTTTATAAGCCCCCAATAAAATGATTTTTTTAAAAACAGAGGGGGAAAGGGGAACTTCTACCAAGGCCGCAAGTAGAAAACATTTGGAAATGAAGATGGCAACATGTGTGCAAATATGCTTCATACATATGATGCATGGAATGTTATAAGAGTTGTAAGAGTCCCCAATAAAGTCATTGAAAAAAAGAGAGAAGCTGATAAAAAAGAGATTCTTTAACAAGTACACTTTAGGTTATATTTTATGATATGTGGACTTTATCTCAATGAGACTGTTCTTTTATAAACTTGTCCACTTACAAATCTTGAGAAGGTTATATTCATAGTATTACATGTCTGGGGTTAGAATTGCAATGGTCCTAGAAGAGGAAAACAGATAATCCTTTGAAGAAATGGGAAAAAGAAATGAAAAGAAGCTTCACTAGGGACACGATCCACATGGCCAATGAACATATGAGAAAATGCTTCCGCTCATTAACCATCAGAGAAATGCAGATCAAAACAACCATGAGATATCATCTAACACCCTTGAGGCTAGCCCAGATCAGAAAATCGGAGTGCAACAAATGTTGGAGGGGATGTGGCAAAATAGGAACACTTCTACATTGTTGGTGGTCATGGAGATATGTACAGCCACTATGGAAAGCAGTCTGGCGATACTTAAGGAAAATGGAAGTTGAGCTACCCTATGATCCAGCTATCCCACTATTGGGTATATACCCAGAAGAGGCAAGAAATAAACCACCGCCAGTGGTCTGCACGCCAATGTTTATTGCAGCACAATTCACAATTGCAAAGAGTTGGAAGCAACCTAAATTTCCATCAGTAGATGAATGGATCAACAAACTCTGGCACATACACACAATGGAGTGCTATGCCTCACTCAAAAGCTCAGACGAGCACGTGAAACACATCTCTGCATGGGATGAACTGGAGGAAATTATGCTAAGCGAAGTCAATCAATCACAAAAGGAAAAGTATGGCATGGGTCCCCTGAGGTAAGTAGAAACAGTATGGTGAGTATAAAAGAGAAGACTCCTATATGCCATATTAGCTGGCCCAAGAGATAGGGTAAGGGGAGGAGGGAGGACCAAACTCAGGGAGATACATGTTGGATGCAACAGAGTAATGGGGAAAGGATGGGGGGGGGGCAGTAAAAAGGGAGTTCAAAAGTGATAGGATAACTGAGGGAATGGGGCACTAATCCACCCAGGGAGGGAGTATGGGTCTTGTCTCCATAGAAACTGGAGTGGGTGAGCAGTTCCTACCACAAAACACCCAACCATGAAGACAACGTGGATGCACGGAACGATGCGAGAAAGAGAGCTATAGAGCCGGACACAACCAGAGTCAAATGGACTCCATCTCTAGTAGTGGGTGTGGCAGAGAACAGGGTGTGGGGGGGGGGCCAGCATCCCACACCCACAGGGACAAAGAAAAGAAGGGAGGAAGAAGAAGAGAGCTGATCCAAGCTCCACACCAACACATGATGCTGAGAGGAATACGTCCCTCTGGAGACCCATTGCGCCACAGAAAGGACTGGGCAAATGATTCCTGGGGGCACGAGAGAGGAGAGGAGAAGGGTGGGAGGACAAACACATGGATGGGTTGGGGGAGCAATAAGTGGTTAGGAATTGATGGAAAGGAGGGTATGGGAGGTCTGGTCGGGATTAAGCAAGGACAATGAATATGCGAAAACAATGAAATGCCAATGAAGGTGGAACATGATGGTGGGACAGGAGGGAGATGGAAGGAAATAGAGGAAAGAGCTAGAAGGCAAAGGGCACTTACAAAGGTCTAAATATAGGTATGTCCGTACATAGATACAACTATCTATTATAAGATGGGAATAAAATTAAGAACATAGCTATAGGCCAAATATTAGGGTAGCAGGTGGACCTTGGGCCCTCACTCTGGTGCTCCCTCAATGCAGGAATGCTTTGTTCTATGAATCTGGCATTCCTCAAGGCTCAATGGCCCAACACGATCACTGAAGTAAAATGGGTGCACAAACAAATGTGGTGAAGAAAGCTGAAGGTGCCCAGCCATCAAAGGATATGTCAAGTGTCTTGAAAGCCTGAAGATAAACATTAGACCATTTACCTGAGAAGAGACCACAGCCACACAGAAGAAGCACAACAGCCAGCATGGTCAGATGGTGGTGAAAGTGGTAAAAGGTCTAGGCAATAGACATCAAATGGGGTGGAAAAAAACAAAACAAAATAAACATATATCACTGTGTGCACACATCCCCAATGTACCAATTGAGGACATGTAAGAGCATGAGCAAGGGTGGTGAAGAAAGCAGAAGGACCCAGCAATCAAAAGATAGAGCATCCGGGGTCTTAAAGGCTTGAGCACAAACAAATAGCCATCTAGCTCAGAAGCAACAAAACCCACCATAAAAGAAGATCACTTACCTGTGCGATCATGAGGTGCTGAAACAATCAGGTATCAAAGAACAAAAATCAAAATCAGTGGACCAATTGACTCCTGATATCACTGATGACAAATGGATATAAAGGCAAACAAAGTAGAAGAAATGATGGTACCCAGGTAACAAATGATTGAATGCCTGGAATCTCAAAGACTTGAAGATAATCGAGTCACCATTGAGCGCAGAAACAGCAAAGTCCACATGCAGGAAGCACACCAGCATGCGTGATCAAGAGGGGCCGAAGGGAGCAGATATTGAGCACCAAAGAACAAGAATCACATCATTACAAAGGAGGAGGAGAGCAAGGTGGAGACCTAAGGCCCACTGGTGGGTAATTGGTCACCCCTTTACAGGGGAGTCACAGAGAGGAGACAGACCAGTAGGGGGGGTAGCCAGGCAGTGATGATGCATACAAGTTTCCTCTAGTTCCTGAAGCCTTCCTCCCCGTCCCCCAACCATCATGGTCCCAACTCTACCTTGCAAATCCAGATGGACTGGAGAAGTCACACTGGCATAGAGGGGAGCTGGAGATATGGGGAAACCAGGATGGATGGGCCTCTTTGGGCCAATGGTTAGATTGGAGATACTGGAAGGGTGGACAGAAAGGGGGGGGGGGAACCAACAGCAAGGATATATACACAAGCTCTTATTTGAAGGACGGGCATCAAAGGAGTGGGTTGGGGGAGAGGTCGGGCAGTGGCAGCGTACGATATGACAAAACAATAGCAATGTATAAAGTATTGAGGGTTGGAGGGGAGGAGAGACCAGGGGAAGCGGGGAAGGAATGGAAAAGCCGATAATAGGGGCTTAAGGGAAAAGGTGGATGATTGGAGAACAATAATAGAAGTGGACATGAGAGGGTGCTTGATGAGTGTGCTTATTTATATATTGTGAAAAACGATGTATGAGCCCCCAATAAAATGACTGGAAAAAAAAAAGAATTGCAATGGTCCATTAATTCCTTGTTGAAGGGGGAAAAACTATCTCATGATGTGTTTTCCTATAAAATGGTCACATATCTTGAAAGTCCTGTCCACTTTTGCTGACCTGATATGTTCCTCTTCTGGTCATTCTTTTGCCTAGGACATTTTAATCTCCATTTCTTCCCTTGCACTAAAGAAGGGAACATCAAGGGTCATTAGAAGTTCCATATCTCAAATTTCTATACACAGTACTAAATTTGAAATAATTGAGCCCACCCTTCAGCTTGATAGCTCTTTTGTAATTATACAAGATTAATTTATATTTATATTCAATATGGTTTCACTGAATCCTAGCAGAAAATACAAATATGAAAAAAACAAGCCCTGATGGAAAGGTTGACAGTCAGCAATATTAATGGGTCTTTCCTAGATCCCACTCTTGGTATCCAACAAGACTCAGAGTTGAATTCTGGGCCTTTGATCATAAACTGAGACCTTTGGCCCTATGCACATGTAAATATCTTACAGCAATAAATACATTATCCTTTCCCTCTGCTAACTATTCCTTCCGTGTCTGTCTGCCATGGTGCTCTTCTTCTTCCTCTGGGAATCATGCAAGTGGCCATCCAGGATGTCTACCTCCCTATCTCCTCTTCTTGGATAATAAGCTCTTCTAGAGATGATTCTTGGGAGGTTTTCTAGGAATCTTATTAACAGTACTATGCACCATTAATTGTTTCCTTTCCTGCTCCTAGTACTTTTGATGTCCCTATATCATGCCTTTCATATATTTTTTCTTTCAGTAGAGAAGGTTTTCATCCACCATACCTTCTCTTTTTGAATACAACTGATAAACTAGTTAATCACTGAAACAAAACTGAACTAAACGCTAGCTTCCGGAGGACAGCTTTAATGTTCTGTGATGGTCTCTAGTAGTGGTACCATGACATGGCTGTTAACAGTTCTCACTCCACTTCACTGCTCAGGTCAATCAGTGCTGGATAGGCACCTGTGTTGGATTGTCACCCTGCCCACATTGCTTGCAAGTGAGTTGAGCTCAAAGTGAAGACTGATTACTGATCTGCCAAGAAGCTGGAAGAGGGCCCATGTTTTTGAAGTTTGGTGATGCTGCCATTGTTGATACTGTACCTGGCAAGTCCAGGTGTGTGAAGGGCTTCTCTGACTATCCTCCTCTGGGTTGTTTTGCTGTCTGAGACATGAGACAAATCATTGCTGCGAGAGTCATCAAGCCAATGGACAGAAAGGCTGCTGGAGCAGCCAAAGTCACCCAGTCTTCCCAGAAGACTCAGAGGCTAAATGAGTGCTACCCATTGCACCTGCCACCGCAGGCCTAATCAGTGGTGAAAGAATGGTCTCAGAATGGTTTGTCTCACTTGGTCATTTAAGTGTAATGGTAATGGACTGGCAGATGAAAACAGTGCATCCTAAAACCTTCAGAAAGAAAGGAATGTTTGTGGACCATATGTTTCTTTTTGTGTGTGGCAGTTTTATGGTATGAGTTTTTAGAGTCAGTACTTTTTAAATGGAAACCAACTTGACCAAAATTTTATCACAGGATTTTAAGACCCATTAAAATAAAATTCAATGAAAAAGAAAAGTCCTCCCTCCACAGGAAGACAACTATGAAATTACACTCCAGGCACATCACTTAGGAGTCTTGTGACCGTGGGGAGGTTATGGACCTCCCTTACCCTGACTCTCTTTAGCTCTAGAATGGGCATGGTAACCATCACCCTGAAGGTGGTTATTCGGGTGGGATAAGGAATGTGGATGATCAGCATGGTATCATGACTTAGAACAAGCTTTTCTTCAGTTGGAGCTACTATTATGCTTTCACATATGCTAAATAATAAGGGCAATTTATGAAGTTTTTCAATGTGCTTTTTACCTCCCAGGCTATCAACCTGGATAGAGTCCCTGTGCAACCATCAATTTTCATGGAGATATAGAGTCTTAATATCTTCAGTTTGCGTTAGCCTCACTCCCCCATCATCTGTCTAATGGACTAGACTTGCAAAGGATGAGTGAACCAGAGAGGTGAGGCTTGTCAGCCCTCCTTGGCAGAGATACAGGGCAAGGATATAACTTCCATATGGCATGTTTGCACCTCGAACACTATTGACCCTTTATATCTCTGTGTGCTTTGGGCTTAAGAGTATCTGGGACACACTTTGTGATATGATTAAGCCAGAGGTTGCACCAGGTATTGTTTTATGAGCACAGATGTATCTCTATTCTCATTGAACGGGCTGTTTCTAATCTTGCTACACAAATCTACAGAACATATCTGAGGGTAGAGTTGTCTTTGAACTCTTCACAAAGTTTGTCTTCAGGTAAGTCTCATAGACCTCCCTTGAACATGAACAAAATTATACATGTAAAGTTGCATTATCTTTGTGGAAAGCACCCATGTGGGTTCTGTGCTGTCTTCAAGGTCCCTGTGACTCAGAAGGTCCTTGAGGACCATGGGTTTACTAGTGTAAGTTAAAAGAAATAAAATCCTGTATCATGATTTAATACAGTGCAAAAGTTCATATAAATTATGGAGAGGGTTATGTTACGTGTGCCTTTAGCCCTAAGGCATGTGTGGAAATGAAACCATTGAGAAGATTACTCTTGCATTTCTTTCATCAGAAGTGTAGTAAATCAACACGTCAGATAAACAAGATAGTTCAAGAAAATGCTTAACTTTTGAAAATCGACTTAGAAGGTTTTGATAATAGTTTAGCTAATTTACTTCCCAGGAATTCTTCAAGATGCTTTACTGTAGTCAAATTGGTCCCCTCCCTATCACTCCCTGGGAGTCTCCCCTTCCAAAAAAAAAGAAAGAAAGAAAGAGGGGAGGAGTAAATACCAACAGGGAAGGATCAGCTGTCTACCAACGCAGATGAATATAGAAGTGTGAACATAGTAATAACTAATTTTATTTTGCTTAATATTATTACGATCATTACTTTGAAAAAATTAAATCAAATATAATTTCACAATTTTATTACAATAAAAAAAGGGATGACTACTGTTGCCACACCAATGGAAGGGTCAGACTAATGGAAAGATACTTTAGGATTCTGGTCCTCAGTTCTTGAAAGTGTTATTTAGTAATAGTACAGGACAACACAAAGGCCCATGAGAACAACTTTTAGGAGATATACATTTTATGATGTTGGAGGAATCTCTAACCACTTTAGAACTATTCGACTCTTCGCTGGCACACAGTAAATTCATTGTTTCTATAAGAAAGTCAGATGCCTGCAGTCCTCTCTGGCGTTTGGCGGTCTCCTGAGCATTCCACACTAATGGGGGCTGGAGTAAAGAGTTCAGCAAATATTTGTTGATTAATTTAGTGAGAAGGAACAATTAATGCACACCTCCAATGAGCTCTACTTACCAATTAAGACTAACCCTGACATCAGGCCCACATCAGACCCAGAACTTTATTAGGTGTTTTTCACTTTAGCTCTTTCTCTGCCCTTTTGAAACATATGCTAGAAATAACAAAATTTGTTTGCATTTAAAATATTTTCCTGTTTAGATTTGACTAATTTAGACTGGCCTTATCCTAATTCATCGAAATGAGTACAATTTTACAGGATACATACTCAAATGTTTATTCCGTTCTTCTCTGCATGATACAAAAGTGTGTTTCTTACTTAGTTCTCCAACAACAGGATTTCTAGATCTTCCTTTTTTAAGCCCAGGTATCCTTAAATGGATCATGATAAAAATAAATATAATGCATATAAACCTTAAAGACAGACATCTCAATTTTAGTCTCTGTTCTGTTTATAGCCAAAAATATATCAGTACCAAATTTTCATTATTTATAATCCCATTATGTCCCTAAGACATGGAATCATGTAATATTTTAGTATGATTGATGTTTTTTCCCTTCTTTTAATACAGTAAGATCAGAATCTCAGCTTCTGAAAAATGTGTTTCAAGATATATTTTACTTAGGAAAATCACATGACAAACAGGAAATATAAACAATTTACCTTTGAAATCCTTTTATTCTTTCAGTGAACTTTTAATAAATTCAACCCATTGTTTTCTTATCCATCATGCCTTAAGGAATATGCTCTGCTTGATTTATGGGGCACAAGTTTATTATTTTCCTAAGTTAGAATCAATACCTACAAAGTGCTCTTGTTAATGATGAAATATTTTATCATTTGACTTTCAATTTAAGAACCCTTAACTCATTTCTTGCTATGCAGAGTTTCTGGGTTTTCATTTTCTTTCAGTGCTTACTTTTTACTCTTTGTACCAAAGATTCGGCCCTGCTCTATTATGTCAAAAGCAACTCCTTTATCAGTAGTTTCTAATACCATTCTCCTTGTTAAAGACACGGAAAGTCTTCCTGGTGAACTGCTGATGTCCTCTGTCGATCACTAAACAGAGTTATTTAGCTTTCCCTTGTGGAGGTGTTGAAGTTTTCTATAAATTTTTAGAGACCCGTTCCTTGGTTCAATATGTCATTGCTAACATTTTCATTCAGTCTATGAGTTCCTTTTCACTTTTGGTGAGATTTTTTCATACACATAAGTGCAAGAATTTAATTTTTTATTTTTTAAGTGCAAGAATTTTAGAAGGTGCAAATCATCTCGTTTGTCTTCTTGAGGTGTGATAATGTATTTATGGCATGCCTGGCATGTTTACTTTATGTTTGAAAATGTATTTATGCCATGTATTAGTGAGCCTAGAATTGGAGGAAGGCTCATCGACAACCCGCGATATGCAGAAGACACAATCTTGCTTGTTGAAAGGAAGGAGGACTTAAAGCACTTGCTCACGAAAATCAAGGATTGCAGCCTTTTGCATGGGTTACCATTCAATGCAAAGCAAACCAGAATCCTCACCAAGTGGATTAATAGGCAACATCAGGATAAACAGAAGTGGTGCAAGTCATCAAGGATTCCCTCTTGCTTAGCAAAAAGATCAAAAGATGAGATGTGTTAGGTAAATCAGCTACACAAGGTCTCTTTTGAGTACTGAAAAGCAAGGATGTTCCTTTGCGGAGTAAGGTGAATCAGACGCAAGCCATGCATTTTCAATTGCCTCATAGACCGGTGAAAGTTGGATATTAAGGAAGACCAAATAAGATTTGATGCATTTGAATTACGGTGCTGGAGAAGACTATTAGAAGGTCTGATGGACTGACAAGAGAAAAAGGAGAAGAACAGCCAGAATGCTCTTCAGAGGCAAGGAAGTTGAGACTTTGACTCACATCCGTTAGGCATATCAGGAGAGACCAGTTTCTGGAGAAGGACATTGTGCTTGGTAATGTAGTGTGGTAGCAAAAAAGAGGATGGTCCTCGACATGGTGGACTGACGCAGTGGCTGCAGCATTGGGCTCAAACAAGAACAACTGTGAGGATGGTGCGAGGCAATATTTTGTTCTGTTGTACAGAGGGCTATGTACAGAGTGGGAATGGACCCTATGGTGGCTAGCTACACATGCCTCCAAGTTTGTTTCTACTTTCTACTCATGACTTTTGCATTTCTAGGTGATGTAGCAGACACATGTTGGACTGCTAACTGTAAGGTCAACAGCTCAAATCCACCAGCCCCTCTCCTAAGGAGAAAGACAAGGCTTTCTGCTGTCATGAAGTGTTAGTCTCATAAACTCACAGGGGACAGTTCTACCCTGTCTTTTAGGGTTGCTGTGCACCAGAATTGATTTGATGGTAGTGAGTTTTGGAATTTGGAGGTTCTAGAGATGCATGTTGTTTCATTTTTCTGCAGAAGGATATCCAGTTTTCCTAGCATCATTCATTAAATCTCTTTTGCTTTTAATATGTTTCAACTGTTTGTGAAAGGACGTGTGTCTGCAGGTGCGTGGATTTACTTCTGGACTCTCAATTCTATTCCATTGTCTATTTGTTATACTAGTACTAGCCTATTTTGACTTCCATGGCTGATAGTAGAATTCTAGATGGGGAAATTAGTGCCCTCTTACTTTATTAGCTTTCGTTAGTAGTGGTTTGCTTATCTAAGGTCTCTTTCTTTTCCATATAAAGTTGTACATTATTTGTTTCACCTCTCTGAAGAATGGAATCTGGATTGAGATTTTCTTAGATGTATAGATTGCTTTGAGAAGTTTGTATTTCTACAATGTTGCCTTCTTATTTATGAGAATGGCATATCCTTCCTTTTATGTAGGTCTTTCTAGGTTTCCTGTAGAAGTGTTTTGAAGTTTTCTTTTGCTTCTTGTGTTATATTGATTCCTAAGTATTTCAATTTTAGAACCCTGTTATAAAATATTGTTTTCTTTATTTTCTTTTCAGAGCTTTCTTTGGTGGTATAAAAATATCTGACTGATTTTTGTATGTTCACCTTGTACCCTGCCACTTTGCTGAATGTGTTAGTCAGGGTTGACTAGAGAAACAAATTCATAGACATACATAGGTGTATAAGAAAAAGCCTTATACAAAAGAGCAATTGTATATTGAGGAAACATCTCAGCCCAGTCTAGATCAAGTCCATAACTCTGATATAAGCCTTTATGTCTGATACCAGTTCATAAATTATCCTTTAGACTCACATAACCATGCAATGATGCCAAATGCAGGAATATCACAGGCTGATGGGTGGAAAGTCTTATGGAGTCAGTGAAGGTGGAAGCATTTCAGCTCTGGCAGGGATCTCCATGTTGCTTCTGCAGCTGCAGGGCTCTGGCTCAGGCAGCTTATCTCCATCTGGCTTGTCATCACGAATGCCTCACAAGGAATGTTGGTCTGCCTCCAGTGAGCTCTTTATCTCCGTTTAGTGGCCCCCCTCCCCAATGAAGTCATCGAGCTGTGACCTAATTGACAGGCTAGACTCCACCCCTTCACTCTTACTAGTCTCAAGTTGATACCAGACTATGTAACCATCACACTGAATCCTACAATTCATTCCAATACTCTTCTTGATGAGACTTTGGGGGCCTCCATTGTATAGGATCAGATCATTTGCAAATAGAGAAAGTTTTCCTTTTTCTTGTGAAAGTGGATCTCTTTGTTGCCTCATAGCTCCGGCTAAGACTTTCAGCACAATAGTGAAGAGCAGTGGTGGTAAAGGGCATCCTTGTCTGCTCCCATTCTCAAAGAAATTCCCTTAATTTACATTTATTTGGAATGTTTTATTATTTTTTGGTAGAGTAACACTGTCCATTGTATTTCTGTGCATACTCTTGATTTTGCTTAAGGATTTCCCTTTAATTCCCATTTTGTTCAGTGTTTTCCTGAGGAATGGGTGTTGGATTTTGTTAGAAGCCATTTTGTGATAATGAATATGATTATGTCACTCTTTCCTTTTGTTTGTTTATATTATTGGTCTTACTGATTGTTTTTCTAATGTTGAACCAGCCTTGAATACCGTGAATAAATCCCACTAGGTCATAATACATTGTTGGATTGTATTTATTATGATATTTTAGAGAAAATTTGCATTATGTCATGAATAACTTTGGTTCATAATAGCCTCTTTTTTATTGATGTCTTTGCCTGGTTTTTGTGTCATGGTTATGTCTTTCATAAAGTAGGCTAGAGTTGGACATTTTTTTCTATACTCTAGTTTGAGTAGAATTTGTGTCTGTTTTTCTCTGAATGTAGAATTCACCAGTGAATCACGTGGGCCAGATTTTTTTATTTTTAGGAGACTTTCAATTAGCTTATTATTCACTTCTTTTGTTATGGTCCTGTTAAGATAGTCTACAATCTATGTTAGTCCAGGGAGTTTATTTCAAAAACGGGTGCATTTCTTCACCATTTGAACATTCTAAATTTGGTAGAGTACAGTGTTACGTAGTAGCCTGCTATTATCCTTTATATTTCCATGGATCTGTTGTGATAGCATATATTTCATTTTGTATTATTTATATCTCATTTTACTTTGTTAGATTTGCTGGAGGTATGCCCACTTTATTAATTTTTTTCCAATAAGCCAAGTTCTAGCCTTTGTGATCCCTCCTCTCCCTTTTTGGGGCATATTTCTTTTTTTTAGTACTTAAATTATTTTTTAATTAAAGATCAAAAGTACTAACTCTGTTTAGATGGGGATAACTGATAGACCTTCAATTTGGAGATGTGAAAATCCATGAGGTAAAAGTCAAAAATGTTGAAAGGAATGAGGGGCCTATCTGTTCCAAGTGGAAACCTGGTTCAAGAGTGCCTCCGCATGGGAAGGAAAGCCTGTCCTTGCCGTCGATTTCTAGCATCATGCACTTTTAGTGTCTCTTCTCAGGAAAAGATCTGAAACCTCATTCTTGGCAATAATCATACGAAAGGCACAAGTGAAGATGGCATCTGTGAAATGATTCTCCTTCAGTCTTCTCCTACGACCAGGACAGGGGGATAGGCTAGGTTCCACTGCCAGAGAGTTCATGCTGACTCTTGGGGCTTTAGGTGTGTCAGAGTCAGTCTATGCTCCACAGTGTTTGCAATGCTGATTCCACACCCCTCCCCCCTATAGATCATCAGGTCTTTCTTCTGAGTGTCTCTGGGTAGACACCAGCCTCTATCCCTCCAGGTAGCCGTTGAACAAGTTAACCATTTACACCACCAGGCCACTCCTGATTTTCTGGAATCTTTGCCCATCTCCAGAGTTTAGTGTTCCATTTTTCATATCACACACTTGCAACCACCCTGTGGGAGGGCCTCACACCATGGTCTCCCCCAATTAAGTACATTTAATTTCCTGGTCTTTAGATTCAAACACAGGGACAACCATTTGGATGCCACAGAACCAGGAGGTGTTTCATTTTGCTGTCCATAGGGTCTATAGGAGTTGGAATGTAGGACTTAATGTTCTTCATATTTAATAAACTTGAGAAATGTCATGACAGGCTCCAAAGAACCGAAACTCAGGGTAGACCTAAGTTTCTATTTCAGAGAAAACCCGTGACTTCCCCGAAGTGGATGCAGCACCCGGAACTAGGAAGAAGCATTCAAAATTCAGTAAGTCTCTGACAGCCAACCAGAGAAGGACACGGAAAGCAGCTCGCCAATAGAGAACAGTCACCTTCCCTCTAATGGGACTCTATGACGGGAAGCGGGAAAGGGCACGCCCCTTATGTGTCCTGAAACTATAAAAAGTCAGCTTTGTGTGGTGGTCGGGGTGGAGGCTAAGGGAAACCTCTGCGCTGGGTAGTGGTGTAAGTCCGACCCTAGCTTAAGCTAGAAAATAAACTCCTTTTGTTCCTTTGCGCTTCTTGGGTAACCTTGTCTTCCCGGTCCAGCAGGAATTGATTCAACAGCTCTTCTGGGATGGCCGTGATTTCAGCAGCCAGATCCACGCAGAGAACAGTACATTTATTTCTACACCAATTTTTACTATTTTTGCTCTTCTGTGATAACAGACTTATTTTGCTGCTATTTTTTAATTGTTGAAGATAATGGGTTTGGTTCTTTATCCTTTTCTCTACATATTGTTGTTGCTATCAACTGCACGCTGAGCTGTGTCTCAAAGGTTTTGATATTTTGTTTTTATAATTCTTGTTGACTGAAAGTATTTCTTTTTGTCTTATTATTTAAAAATTTGATAAACAGTTTTATTGGGGTATAATGCAAGATACAATTTAATATTTCAAGGTATTTCTTCTGTTATCTGTAGTTTTAAAGCAGAATGTTATTCAATTTCCATTATTTGACCCCCCCCCCCATGTTCCTGTTGTTATTTTCTAATTTTATAGTATTGCTATCTGAGTGGATGTTTTGCAGTATTTTGATGTTCTTAAATTTACTGAGACTTGCTTTGAGGCCTAACATAAAGCTTGTTCTCGAGAATGTTCAATGTGCAATAAAAATGTTTATTGTGCTGTTGTTGACTAGTGTATTCCCTATATGCCTATAAAGTCACATTGGTTGTGTTGTTTAGTTCTGTGTCTCTTTTGTTTCCTTTGAGTTCTAAGATTTCTGTAGTAAGTTCTCCAACTATTATTGTATATTTACCTATTTCTCTTTTCAACAATGTTAGTGTTTGAGTCATATATTTTGAAGCTCTTTCATTGAAGACATAGATATTCATTAGGATTCTGTCTGTTGTTCACTTGACCCTGGAAACATTATACAATGTCCTTTCTTGTCTCTTATAGTAGGGTTTGCCATTTAGTGTATTTAACTAGAAGTTAATATAATTACTCCTGATTTTTTCTGGTTGCCATTAGCCAATAGGTAACATCGTGGTAAATAGATAAAAGATTGAAGTTGTCAAGGATTTATTCCTGCTAGGATCCACAGTCAATGCTCATGGAATCGAGAGATCAAAAGACAAGGGTCCCTGGATACATCTGCTTCACAAGGCTACTTCGGGGCCTTGAAAGTAAACAAGCGGCCCTCTAGCTCAGAAGCAGCAAAGTTCACCTGGAAAAAGCACATCAGCCTGTATGACTATGAAGTGTCAAAGGGATCAGTTATCAGCCTTCCAAGAACTAAAAGTCATAACATTGCATGCCCACCTTCCTGATATGGTCACTGACGACAAATGTGTGCATAAGCAAATGTGGTGAAGTAAATCGATGGTGCCTGGCTATTGAAAGATACAGCATCTGGGCTCTTTAAGGCTTAAAGGTAAACAAGCAGCCATCTAACTCAGAAGCAACAAAGCCCACATGGAAGAAGCACACCAGTCTATGTGACCATGAGATATTGAGGGGATCAGGTATAAGAAAAGAACTGAAAATTATATCATTAAGAATGAGGGGGAGGACAGATTGGGGATCCAAAGCCCATGAATAGGTGAAGCAACCTCCCCTTACAGACGGTCACAGGGAGGAGATGAGCCAGTCAAGGTACAGTGTAGCAACAATGAAATATGCAACTTTCCTCTAGTTCCTAAATACTTCCTCCCACCCCACTATCATGATCCCAATGTTACCTTCCAAATCCAGCTAGACCAGGGGATGTACATCAGAGCTGGAAACATGGGGAATTCAGGACAGATGATTCCTTCAGGATCAGTTGCAAGAGTGGTGATACTGGGAAGGTGGAGGGAAGGTGGAGAAGAAAGGGGGAACCAATTGCAGGGATCTACATATAACCTCCTCCCTGGGTATGGACAACAGGGAAATGGGTGAAGGGACACATTGGAAAGTGTATGATATGACAAAATAGTGATAATTTATAAATTATTAAGGTCTCATGAGGAAGGGGGCGTGGGGAGGGAGGGGAAATATGAAAAGCTGATACTAAGGACCTAAATAGAAGGAGGATGTTTCGAGAATGATGGCAAAAAATGTACAAATGTGGTGTGCATAGAATTGATGTATGTATTGATCATGATGGGAGTTGTATGAGCCCTCAATAGAATGATTTTTTAAAGAAGAGACCATTTCGGGGTATTGAAAAACAGTAATATTACGGTGAGGACTATGGTGTAAAAATACCCAAGCCATGGTATTTTTAATTGCCTCATTTACATGTGGAAGTTGGACATTGAATAAAGAAGTCTGAAGAAGAATCACTGGCCTTGAATTTTGGTGCTGGAGAAGAAAATTGAAAGTACCATGAGTTGCTGAAAGGATAAACCAATCAGTCTTGGGAGAGTGCTTCTTAGAGGCAAAGATGGTGAGACTTCATCCTATGTGCTCTGGATGGTTGCCAGAGAGACCGATCACTGGATCCCCATGTCAGTTAGGGTAGAGGGGCAGCAACTGAGGGGAAGGGCCTGCAGGAGATGGGTTGGCACCATGGCAGCAGCAATGGCCTCAGGCACAGGAACAATTGTCAGGCTGGCTCTGGAGCAGGCCCTGTTTGGTTCTGTTTACAGTCACTATGGATGAGATGGCACCTAATGCCAACATAGATGCATTGGAAAAAATTTAGTCTCTTATTTAATTTGTAAAAATATTATTTAGATATAATTTACAAACAATACTATTAGGTTATTTTTAAGTTTACAAGCTAATACTTTGTTTTGTTTTGTTTTTGTTTTGGGGGCATCACTGCCCTCTGGTGGTGGGATTAGGAGGTCCAGCCTTCTTGCTGGATTTGAACCTCCAACCCAGTGGGCCGCAGTCCTGCACACAACCCAATGCCACCGGGGCTCAGCCCAACAAGCTAATACTTTTTAAGAAAATTTCCTGAACTTTGCAACCATCACCATAATCTAGCTTCGTCATTTCCATCACCTCAAAAGAAATGGACGGTTGCATCACTTCCGGTGCCCACTCATGCTATTCCCACTCCCAACCCTAAGAAAACATTAGCTTAGTGTCTCTGGTTGTATATATACATCCTAAAAATATGTCATATAAATGGAATCCTAAATAGGTGGTCTTTTAGGTCTAACATCTTACTCAGCATATTATTTTTGGGACTTATCTACATCATAACATGGGTTAGGGGCTGAGCCCTGGTGGCATAGTGGTTGTGCGTGGGACTGCAGCCCACTGGGATGGAGGTTCAATTCCAGCTCCACAGGAGCAAAGTCTGGACCTCCTACTCCCACCACCAGAAGGCAGTAATGCTCACCCTCCCCCCCCCCAAAAAAAACCACACGGGTTAATACTCAGTTCATTTTCATAGTGTTCCAGGGTATAGATAAACCATAGTTTATTTTAACCATCACCCGTTTCTAGATAGTTGGATTGACTCCACTTTTTGGTGATTATGAATAAAGCTTTTATGATTATTTCTGTGTGAGCTTTTTTTTGGGGGGAGGGCATCACTGCTCTCCGGTGGTGGGAGTAGGAGGCCCAGCCCCAGTGCTGGAATTGAACCTCCGTCCCAGTGGGCCGCAGTCCCACGCACAACCACTACGCCACCGGGGCTCAGCCCTCTGTGTAAGCTTTTATATGGACATATGTTTTCAGTTCTTTTGGTTAGATACCTAGGAGTAAAATTTCTCAGTCATATGGCACATTTGTATTTAACATTTTAAGACACCACTAAATTATTTTCCAAAGCAGCTGTACTCTTTTATTCTCATACCAACAGCATATAAGGGTTCCAGTTTCTTGATATCCTTCTTAGTCATTATTCTCTTTTCAATTCTGAAAGAGCTCTGGGGGTGGTGTGTGTTACATGGTAGCCTGCCAACTCCAAAAGTTTAAAACCACCAGCTTCTTTGAGGAAGAAAGAGGAGTCTTTCTTTCAAAAAAATATTTATAGCCTTCAGATTCCAATGGACAGCTTTGCTCCATCCAGGGTTGCTATGAATCAAAATTCACTAGACAGCAGTGAGTTTGAGCTTTGAGTTTTTATGATTATAGCAATTCTTCTTCTTTGATTATAGCTATTCTTACGTGGGTGGCATAGTCTCTCATGTGGCTTAGTTTCGGTATTTAAAGAAACTTTAAACCATTTATCAGGTATCTACCCAATATCTACTAGATGTAAGTTACTACAGTAGGTGCCAAGTGTATAAAGATGAATAAATTGGCCTCTCTAACTCCCAGGAGCTCACAGACTAGTAGAAGTACAAAAATACTAAGTATGTTCCATTATATCCCCCACCTTCAGCTTTCTTCTTCTTTGTCTTCAGCCATTGTAAAGGGATCTGAGTTGGAAACTTACACAAAGATGGCTTATCCATTCGTCAGCCCCTCATCAGTGACTAAGGGACTCCCAAGATGAATCTGACTGCTCAGATAGCTTCTCAGAGAGGTTGTCATTGAAGATGGGCACTAAAGTCTGTAAGTCTTGACTTTTGCATGTAAAACCATCACTGCTGTATTATATATAACAATATAGCATAGCATAGCATAACATAAGATAGAGTACTCAGAAGAAACCAAGTCAGAGGAAGAGGAAACAACTAACTGAAATATGCAGAAATGAGAACGCCTCATAGAAAAAACTTGGGTGCTCTCCAATATATTTTGTGTTTTGTTGAAAACCCAGATGAACTTTGTTTCTTCTTCTTGCATTCAGTAAGATTGTGATAGCATTATAATGAGCCCACCTCTCATTTTCATGTTACCTGCTTTGCGTAGGTTTCTGACTTTTGTAATCAAAAGAACTTCAAGAAGAATCGCTGTAATGCTAACTCAAGATCATTTTGTGTGAACATTCTCATTCTTAGGTTATTGTATACAAGCTTTTCCAACAGACCGTTATTGACTACTGTTTTTCCTTTCAGATTATAGGCAAACAGGTAGCCCTTAAAAATGCAAGGTAAATGGTGAAATGGCTAAACCAAATGATTGGAGCATCTCCTCCATTCAAATTTTAGAGTTCACACAGTTCACTTTATAGCCTGTGTGATTAAAGAAAAATACCATTCTCTCAATACTATTATATATTCAGCAAAAACTGCTGTCTACACATTATAGGAAACATCATTGCCTGGAACTCAAGAACAGGTAGAACTCCCCCGTCCTCCCCATGGGTGGCAGCCTAGAGTCACCTGGAACAGCATCGTTGCTTTCAGTCTACTTAGACTCATTGTCACACTGTAGGGTAGAGTAGAACTGCTCCATAATACTTCCAAGGCTGTGCTGCATTCTCCTTGGAGTAGTTAATGGGTTTAGACCACCAATCTGAACCCACTGAAACTCCAGGGCTCCTTGGAGAAACACAAGAGGATTACACACCTAGGTGAATAGCCTACAAAATACACACAAGAAAAAGGGAGGTATAATTTTGCTGAACACACACTAAGCTGCTATTTCCTCTGTGAGCGATACGACTGTGAAGAAAGCTACTTGAGGGCTGACCCATAGGCAATTCCTTTCCCAAGGTCTGAGGCATAAAATAGTGTAAAAATGAACAAAAGTTATTCATCTACAGAACAAGTGAAGGAAAAAGGTTTAACTAAAAGCAATAAATCTCTTCCTCCCCAATGGTGGCTCCAAAGAAAATGAACAAATAAACCAACATTCTAAAGTGACAGGAGGATGTGGAGATAGCACCTAATCCTTCCTGACTCCAGACCCCCGAAGCTGACAGATGCGCCGCAAAAATCCCAAAAGCTCATATTGGCACTCTCTGGATTCTCTGCAAGTGGGCGTTCTCTCGAATTCTCTTCAAAGCGAGTTGGAGACAGATGCTGGGAAGGCAGGTAAACTCGAAATGATCAGGTTGCCTCCTAGAATAAGACAACATTCAGCAGAGTATCGAAACAACTGGAAATCTGAAAATCCCTACTTATATAGGGCAGGAAGTGTTTCACCCCAAAAAACCTCCAAACCAAAACAAACCAACTGAGGCCAAATCAACCTAACCCAACCCGAACCCAACCCAACCCAACCAGACCATCCATGCACAAATCTGTTGCCATTTGACTGATAGCAACTTCATTGATAGGGACAACATTTGAAGATATCAAATATTGACATGGCTACAATATTTGAAGAAATGAGCCACCAAGGAGAGCAGTGTTCTTGGCTGGATTGGCATTTCTAACCTTTGCAAAGTGGATGTTACTTAGGCACTCGAAGTTTACTCCAGAGTAGGAGTAATGTAGCCGTATGGCCATACATACAACTCAGGAATTCTAATGGCATCCTTACACCATCTCCATGAACTAGCCCAGGAAAATCCAGAGGTCTGGGCCTTTTCGATTTGGCATCCACAGATAAAATAGCCTTGAAGAGAAACCTGTGAAAGGTAGAACATTAGGGAAAACAGGTTAATTCTGGGACAGCGAAAAATGGGTAGTTCCCACTAAGAGTAAAATACTAGGAAAATTGTGTCAACTTGAACCGAAGTTTACCTGCCTAGTCAGTTGTGGCTTATCCTGACACACCACAGAGCTATGCTATATCCCTAGCCTGGGGGAAAATGGAATGAACCCCAGGAAGAGCAAGTGGTTAAGCAGTCTACTGACTGCTACCTGGAAGATCAGTTAGAATTTTTTGGTGACTCTAAGAAGAAACTGTACATCTTTGGAAACCTGGTGAGGCTGTTCTACTTTGTCCTATGGCTTACTATGAGTCTGGATTGACTCAGTGTCATTAGATTATATACTTTGGAAGCAGAGTAACCATATCTTTCTTCAGTAGAGTGGCAGGTTTGGCCAGCGAACCTTTTGGTTGGATTGGAATTTAACCACTCACCATCATGCTTAAAACACTGTGGGAATATTTTATTCTGTAGTAATTTTATCTAACCTTACCCATTTCACTCTGAGTATGTGAATAAAGGAAGAATTGAATTAAAAACAAAGAAATACCCTGTGCTCCCTCCTGGGATGGGATGGGGAGTAGCAGGGGGGCATCATGTATGTACACACTCTATGCAGAACCCGGGGGGAGGGGAAGGTTGGTGAACACTTCCCACTCTTCCACCACCCACACTTCACATCCCTCTGAATTCCCAGTGCTGTCAGAGAAATGAGGAGGTGTGGGAGGGAAATAACAACTTGCTGGCATAATCATGTAGCAAATGTGAATGCAGCATTAATCCTATTTCAGAGTTGGGGGTCTTAACTCTAGACTAAAAACAACTGAGAAACTGCACAGTATAATCTCTTAAGAAGGGGATAGCCCATTCCTACTTCTTAAATTTTGATGACATTGAAAAAAAATCTGAATAGACCTAAGTTAGTGTGTTATGAAGCATGCCTCTGAAATAGGTGTGGAAACAGATGCACACAGATAATCAGGGAGTTAAAATGGATCCACTAGAAAATGACCCAAGACTAACATATTTTAAATATTTTTGGCAATTTTCCAGAACTTAATGAAAAACATGTTTTCTTTTCCGTCTCTTTCTTTCATACCTCACTGCATTTACTGTTTTGTATATTTCACCTAACATTGAAGAAATGAATAATGTAAATGAAGAATGTTTCTGGGATCCCTTTCTTTTTCTTCTTTATTCTGAAATATTTCCTAGTATTCTCTTCACTCCTAATACTGAAATATTTATTACCAGTAACTGTGAAGCAAAATAAATAGCATTTTTCTTTATGTTTTGGATATAACTGAATTTTAGAATTAAAACTTTTGTTTTTAGATTTTCACTTTTGAAAAATCAGTTGTTTTGAGAAATCATATTGATGTGAATGAGTGGGAGGGTGGAGTGCAGACCAGAAGCCTACCTGTAGACAATTGGACATCCCCTTATAGAAGGATCTAAAGGAAGAGATGAGTCAGTACAGGTGCAGTATAGCACCAATGAAACATACAACTTTCCTCTGGTTCTTTAGTCCTTCCCCCCACCCCATTATCATGTTCCCAATTCTACCTTACAAATGTAGCTAGACAAGCACATGTGCACTGCAGCAGACAAGCACTCTTGACACAGGGAATCGAGGGAGACAATCCCTTCAGGACCAATAATGAGAGTAGCGATACCAGGAGGAAAAGGGTAAGGTGGTAAAGAAAGGGGAAACCAATCACAACGATCTACTTATAACCCCCTACCCAGGGGAATGGACAGCAGAAAAGTGGGTGAAGGGAGACAGACATCAGACAATGTAAGACATGAAAAAAACAAACAAACGATCAAGGGTTCATGAGCTAATACCAAAGGCTCAAGCAGAAAGAAAATGCTTTGAAAATGATGATGCCTATATATGTATAAAGGTGATTGTCACAATAGATATATGTGGGGATTGTAATAAGAGCTGTGTGATTCGTCAATAAAATGATTTTTAAAAATCAGTTTTTTAAAAAAAATCAGTTGTTTTAAGAGTTATCTAACTCAAGAGAAAATGTCATGGAGCCAGATATCCTGCCCCAATCCTACCACTTTACTGGGGAAGTTAAAAAATCTCTCTGACCTGGTTTTCAACATTGAGAATCAAAGATGATGGGTATGTTAGTCTGGATAGGTTAGACAAACAAATCCATTGAGACTTATATGTGTATAAGAAAAAGTTTAGAAGAAAGAAAGAGCTTTATATACAGAAGCAATTAAATATTGAGAAAACATCCCAGCCCAGTCCAGATCAAGTCCATGAGTCCATATGTATGATACCAATCTATAGAGTCCTCTTCAGACTCACAAAACCCATGCAATGACTCTAAATGTGTGAAGATCATAAGCCAGTCTTGTGGATCCAGTGGTATTATAAGCATCTCAGTGATGGCAGGGGTTTCCGTGTGGTTTTTCCAACTCAGGGCACTAGTCTAGTTCCATGTTTCTTGTCTTCAGGAGAGAGAGAGAGAGAGTCTCCTGCCTCCAAAGAGGAATACCGGTGTTCCCAGAATCCTCAGGAGAAGGCTATGCCCACACACAGACCTCATTGGCTATGACTTGAGAGAGTAGACTCCACCCTTCTACACTTAACCCTCTCAAATTGACAAATGCTTATGTAACTACCACAATGGATCAAATTATTTGCCACTGAGGTGATGACTCAGGGGTCACATCTGACTTCCTCCAGCTTCAGTAGGGAGAAGGAGCACAAAGTCCACACCAGCTCAAGGCTAATGGCTGCAAGGTCAGACATAGCTCCACCCTTCCTCCTTCTTTACCCTATTCTGATACTAGCTTTTGCTCCCACAACATTCTACTTTTCTGCTGGGTTTGATCATCTGTTGCAATGGCTACACAGAACCCACACATAATACTCATGTCTATAGGGTTTAGTTAGGAAGTTAACCAGTCACCTAGGATTTGTGCATGCAAAATCAAGTTATGTATGGAAGAAACATAAAGACATATCTGGTACATAGTAGATCTTCAATGAGAGTTAACCATAGAATTCATTTACTTCTACCAAGCCAACATTTCTTCAGGATCTGCTATTACAGGGACTTATTATAAGAATGTTTAAAGTTCTCCCCAGTTCAGTCAAGGACAACATAGTAAAACTGGAATGTACTTGAATTTGTCAAATGTTAGCATATTGAAATGAAAGCTGGAACAGGAAAAATTATAGGTGGATGTTCTCCTTTAACTTAATCTCCCTCTTAGAACACAAGGGTAACTTGCATGTTGTATAGTTACCAAATCTCTTGATTGACAGAGTTGTAAACAACATCTCAAAGACTGTCAATTTGAGGGTGTGTCACTCCCCAAAGTCCTAGTAATAATTCAGTCTCCAGTTTCAGGCTCATAAAAAGGACTCACTATGCCTTGTCTGAGTTTCCCTTGCCAGGAATTTAACTCATGATTTCTTTCCATTCTCATTAGTATTGTAATCTATTCTCATTCTGTGAATTTGAGTCTATTATGATTTTATTGCACTGGCTATGACTGAACAGGTTTGAACCAGTTTGAAGCCTTTGGGGGAAGTTCTAAAGATGCAGAAACTCAGTCTGCTTTTGTGGAAATGATTTCAACCCTTGAACTGATCTGCATAGGTGGAATCACAGGCCCCAACCACTCCAACTCTGAATTTCCCATTTGGAAAAAAACAATATATCCAGCTTCCCTCTAACATAATAAGCTAAAGATTCTGCAGAGGTGGAGAGACGAAACAGAGACTTCTTCCTGTATCCTCTATTGTCTAATGAAGGGAAGCTGTTCACCTGCAAAACCTGGATCAAATGCACCGCATGCGATTCTCTGTGAAGTTTGCTTTAAAGTGCCACAGTGCTGTTTCCTCTTCTGAGCTACACAATAACAAACAGAGCCTGATTGTTGCAAACCACTTTGCCAAATATGACACTTTCTGTCCTTATTCATATTGTATCTGCGTGTGTGTTACTTTTACCTATAAGCAGGAGCCCTGAACTATGAATCTCGGTGCACTTTTACCTTGGGGTACCTTTACCTAACTCCAGCACTGAGATGCAAAGACATTCCTCTCAGGCATCTGTTGAACCAAAGGACACAAGCATATAAGAGACAAAACTAAGAGGGCAGTGATGTCCCCCCCCCAAAAAACAAACAAACAAACAAACAAATAAAAAAGACAAAACCAATGTAAAAGAATGTTGCACTGCCACTAACCAAGTAAACTAGGGTTTTAGATTTTTGTCTTTAAAATAGCTCTGAGTGATGGATTCAATTTTGGCTAATGGTGGCCATGGGGACAAAGCTCCATATCCCCTCAGGGATGGGAGGACACCAGGGATACCTGCCATTTAGTCTTAGCATCCCTTGGACTGTTTTGCCTTCTGTTCTCAGAAGACCAGTTAAAAGCAGAGTTGTTGACAGACCAAAGTGTAAATTAAAGGGCTGGGATAGATCACTAGACATATGGTCTCCTAGGAATTGAGACTTTCCTGTGGTAGGAGGAATTTGTAACACCCTGGCCTCTAGGACCATATGGTTGTATTTAGAGATGCCAGCAGAAATAAATACTTGACTTCTAGTGCAAGATTTCTTTTTTGCTGGGCTTCCTCCACAGCCACAGAGAAATTTGCTGCTGCAAAATTTAAAGGCACACAGGAATAATTTGTTCAAGTCATTTCACTGCTTTATCCGTTGTCATTTTACCCTGTGTATGGAATGGAATTATCAAGGACTAGTCTTGTTGAGGTTCATGACTCTTGAGGTGGGTGAGAGGCATGACCTGGGTCGTATGACTCTGGATCCTGACTTAGGACAACCCCTGAAGAGGTGGCCTGGCTTTAGTAAGATCTGCCTTTAATAGGAAAGAAACTAAAAGAAACCCCACCAGCAACAAACAATTAGAAAATACATTTGAATTCTGAATGAGCCACTCAAGTTTCCAAGAAGCCTGATATCCAGACTTACTGTTCTGTTTCTGAGAGTCCCATCTCTGTCTCTGTGCATGTACTCCTGTACCCAGAAGTCAAGGGCCATGGTGACCTTATACAGGTTTTCTGAAACTATAAATCTTTGTGGGGCAGACAGCCTCATCTTTTTCTTGAGGAGCAACTGGTGGACTCAACCTGGTGACCTTTCAGTTACTATTCCAGTGCTTGAACCACTGTACCACCAGGGATTTTGTTCAAGCTTTAGGTGTGAACAAGTAGGCAAAGATCCCTGAAGAAAAAATGGGTGCATAAACAAAAGTGGTGAAGAAAGCAGATGGTGTATGGCTATCAAAGATGTAACATCTGGGGTCTTAAAAGCTTGAAGATAAATAAGCAACCATCTTACTAAGAAGCAACAAAATCCACATGAAAGAAGCACACCATCCTGTGTGATCATGAAGTTTCAATGGGATCACAAAGCAGACATCAAAGTCTCAGAACAAAAAATCATACCAATTTGAATGTGGGGTGTGTGTGTGTGTGGAGTGGAGACCCAAAGTCCATCTATAGAAAATTGGATGTCCCCTTACAGAAGAATCACAAGGACCAGATGAGCCATTCAGGGTGCAGAATAGCATTGATGAAACAAAGTTTTCCTCCAGTTCTTTAATGCTTTCTCCCCACACTATCATGGCCCCAATTCTACCTTATAAATCTGCCTAGACCAGAGCATGTACATGGGTACAGAAAAGAGCTGGAAACAGGGAATCCAGGACAGATAAATGCCTCAGGACCAATAATGAAAGTAGTGATACCAGGAGGGTAAGGGGAAGATGGGGGGGGGGGGCAGAAAAGGGGAATTGATCACAATGATCTACATGTAACCTCCTCCCAGGAGGACAGACAGCAGAAGGGTGGGTGAACAGAGACATTGGACAGTGTAAGGCGTGAAAAAAAATAATAATTGATAAAATATCAAGGGTTTGTGAGGGAGGGAAGTTGGAGGAGTGAGGGTAAAAAATGAGGAGCTGATAGCAAGGGCTCAAGAAGAAAAAAATGTTTTGAAAATGATGACGACAACAAACATGCAAATGTGCTTGATACAATGGATGGATGTATGAATTGTGATAAGAGCTGTATGAACCCCCAGTAAAATAACAATAACAGGTAAAGACTCTGCCTCTATGGAATTTTCCTTTTAATTGAGGAAGCAAATATATATATGCAGGATATGTAGCACGCTGGATAAGATAAATATTTTGAAAATAAAATAATATTTTTTCCCCCAAAGGAACCTAGGGTGTGCCAGAGTAAGGTGGGAGCTGTAATTTTATGTAGGAGGAACAAGAGGAGTTCCATGGAGAATTGAAAGGCCATTCTTCTGACATGAACTGGCTTAAAGTACAAACAGAATTTATTATTTTCCACAGGCCTAAAGGGTCCAACCTGAGGCACAGCTGGATGCATTCCGTGAAGGGGAGCTTTCTGGAATCAGTCTCTTTTCATCTCTTGTCTTTGCTTTCGTCTCCGTAGGCTGCTTCTCTCCTGGTGAGGAGATGGCTGCCAGATTTATAATCTCTGCCCTGAGCAGCCCTAGGGAAAAGAGAGATCATCTTCAGGTTTCCCGAATGCTCCACGAGTGAGTCCCGTTCTTCTGGTTTAACTCACATGGAACTGCTGCTTTTCCAGGATCAGCCAGGTGTCCACCTCGGGGACAAAACCAAACCACAGTGGGGTGGGGTTCACCAAAGGAAAAGTCTGTTATTTCCAGCAAATGAGGGTGTGTGAGACGGTGAGTGCTCACAGGCAGTGCCACCAGCTCCCGCCACTCCTGTCTTGGATTGAGCGGCGACGCGATACAATACAAGAAAGTGAAGAGCAACAGGAGCCCAGAGCTTCAAGTGGAGCTCTAGGAAGTGCACACCTTGTTTTGCTGGGAAGTAACCTGGGCCCTCACAGAGGTCTCTTCCTCCAGTGCTTGTAATCACGCTAATCCCCGGCCTCAGAGCAATTGATTTTCCAGGTGATTAGATGAGAAGTCACATGTACCTGAGGGAAGGAATTCATGCGGTGTAGTCAGAAATGCACTCCTTAACTGTCTGCAAACCAGAAAGTTGGCAGTTCAAACCCACCAGCTAGCTGCTCCATAGGAGACTGATGTAGCAGTTTTCTTCTGAAAAAGAAGTTCTACATTACCTTTCAGTGTTGCTCTGATTTGGAATGCATACAACCTTAATAGGTGAACTCAAGGACACACTCTTTATAATAGATTCTCTAAGGAATGTCCTCTAGGGTGATCTTAAGGTTGTAAAGTGACTACTAAGTACATGATGATGCCAGGTGAGAGGGCTGGAGTTCCACAGTCTTTCTATATTTCTACTCCAGAGAAATAGAAATAGTGGTTAAAGCCCTGGTTCTGGAGTCGGAGAGACCTACCTGAATTAAAAGCCAAGCAAGTAATTTCTATTGTACGAGCTTGAGAAAGTTGAACTGTCTCCATGCCTCTGTCTTCTCATTTGTAAAATGAAATGACTTCTACTTACAATGGTTCTTGAACTCATACTATAGAAATATTTGTTGTAGCTGTCATGGCCATCATTACTTTGCATAGCTTTACCAATACTTAAGTCAAGGGTTGTCCATGTAGTCTAATACAGGGACAAAATGAACTCAAAAAATGCCTCTCAAATATGCTAGGATGCTCATATCTTTTTATACTTTGGGTCCAATGAAGAATTTTCTTATATTCTAGATATTTTTAAAGGTACCAAGATGGTGCTCAAGGACCACAAAGGAAAGGAACCATTCAGTCCTTGGGGATCCTCAACCACCCCTTATGGAAGAGATTTCCTGACGCCTGTTTTACACATTAGACTCATATATGGACATTTCTTTGACCAAGAGTGTTGTAGCTTAACTCATGGGACTGAAGCAAAGTATCGAACAAACAAAAGACAAACCACATGTGTGGTTTGCAGAAGTGCTCTAGGGGTTTTTCAGGATGTCAGTCTCGACAGAGGCAGACAGCTTGATATTTCTTCTGTGGAGGGACTGGTACTTTTGAATATTGGACTCCATCACTAGGGCTCTTTGAAATCACTCAATTCCCCTATTATGCATAAGTATGCATGTACAATCGCTAACAGCAACTGTATCTTCATCAATGAAATGCCATTTGGAAAGAGATGGAGGCTGTTTCCTACCATAAAGGAAAAACCAAGAGGGAAGATACACATTCTCTTCATGTGCTTGTTGGGTTATCTATCACATGCCTTCAGAAAGTCAGCATGTGGCAGATTGTAGCTTGATGGACCAAAGGAGGAAGCTGTTTCTAGAAACTGAAGCTCTGGATTCAGTATTCTAGAAACAATACTGCTGTCTCTGGAGATATTCCAACAACACCTTCACCTAGACAGTCAGGGATAACACTAAGGGGATTTCTTCAGGAGCAGAGAGGAACTGTGATTGCTGAAGTTATATCCAAACTCTAAAATTCTGTGAACCTTGATAGTGTATATGTTAGTCTCGGTAGACTAGAGAAACAAATTCATTAACACACATATGTATATAAGGGAGAGGTTTATATACAAGAGGAATGGAACATTGAAAAAGCATTCCAGTCCAGTTTAGTCCAAGTCCATAAGTTTGATACTAGCCCATATGTCTGATACCAATCCATAAGTCCTTTTCAGATGCATGAAACACATACAATGACGCCAGGACAATCACAGGCCAGTGGGTGCAGAGTCTTGTGTACCGTGGGTGGTAGACATGGTGGTAGAAGCATCTCAGATTGGCAGGGGCCTCTCTGTAGCTTCTCAAGCATATCAGCACTGGCAAGAGTCTCTATTGCTTTTTCAGCTTCAGAGGTTTGGTTCCATTCACTTAAGCCCATGTGGTTTCTCCTCTGAGATGTCATGCATGGAGCCAACCTTCTGTCTTGTCAGTTGCAATGTCTCCCAAGGTCACCGAGTCTGTGTCTTGTCAGTAGAGCATCTCCAAGAGGGAAAAATACTGTGAGACTTCCCAGAGAAAGCCATGCCTACACAGAGATCTCACTGGCTTTCTCCAGATTGACAGGCTAGACTCTAATCAAATTGGCACCAGAGTACATGACTGCCACAATGTTATTAACGTGTTATACCCTTGTGAACTAACTTTAGGGTCGAATTTTATCACCTATATTATATTCTGAGAGTATGATTTTAAAATAATGTCCTGTAGGAAAGTTTTATTTTGAACTAATTTTAGACTTCCAGAAATATTTTAAAAAATGGGACTGCCTCAAAAATCAAATAGTAACAGCCCCTCCAAACTTTTACCTTCCCTGAGCTCCCCACCCCCAGTGTAAAAGACCGACATAACCATAATGCAACTATTGGAGACAGGACATTAATATCAGCACAATACCATTAACTAAACTAAAGAACTAATTTGAATTGTATTCATTTCCCTCCCCTGGGCACCAATGATGTATTTTTTTCTGGCAGTGGGGAAGATGTATGTTTGTTTTTTAAATTTACAATATGTATAGATGTTGGTCAATGTAAATAGAAGTTATGTAGTGTAGTTTTAGTACTACAAACTTATACCTTGTGAGAAACATTTCCTGACCGGACTACAGCTCTTTTCTTGAGTCACAGCATTTTAGGGTTTGAATGTAGTCTTAGTAACAGTCCATTCTCCTCCTCTTGAAGGAATCTTCCACTACTGTCCCCGAGAGCCCATCACAGGGAAGTCAGAATCAACTCCATTGATGACAGTGAGTTGAGTCATAGGAGAAATGTTATGGCAGGGAGGATGTCAGTGAGAGAAGAATGGGTGCCTCTGTAGGTTCAAATGATTAATGCATTCAGCTGCTAACTGAAAGTTTAGTGGTTTGAGTCCACAATAGTATCTTGGAAAAATGGCCTGAAAGTCTACTTCTGAAAGCATCAGTGATTGAAAACCACATGAAGCATAATTCTACTCTGTCACACATGAAGTCACCATGAATCCAGCAACTGGAAACTGATAGCACCAGACTTCCTCGAGATGTGTGCTGAGTCCAGGACTGGTTCTCTAGATTCAGTTCACCCAAAATCCCTTCCAGATGCCTCAACTTGGAGAAATCTAATTCTAAAAATTACTTTAGTTTCTATTCAATGAGCTAAAGTCTTATACCTGAAAGGCATTTTTCTAAGCGCTTTCCCTTCTTATTTCAGTGGATCTTCATACCCACCTGCCCTATTCATAGAATGGCAGGTGGTTTGGTTGCTGAATGAAGAACTTTAACGAGGCAAGAGTAGACGTTGATGATAATACTACTTGGACCCACAGAATGAGAAAGTAGGATTTCACTTTCAGTGTCAGCACGGAACCCAAATGACACAATGGTTAAAGTGCTCCCTTGCTATCTTAAAGGTTAGGAGTATCAACCCACCAGTCGCTTCATGGAAGAAAGGTATAGCAGCTTTCTTGTGTAAAGATTTACCATCTTGGCCACCCTATGAGGAACCCTACTCCGTTCTACATGGTCATCATGAGTCAGAGTCTATTTGTCAACAGTGGGTTCAGGGTCAGTCTAGGCTAGAACCAGCGGTGGGGATTTGGCAAAGTTATGTAACCTCTCTTAATCTCACTTCGCTCATCTATCCAATAGGGTGTTAGGTGTTGCTTAGGTTTTCTGTGCCAGCTTGGCTCCCATAGGGACATGTGGGCAGAGTTTAACTTGTTAATAAAGTTGCAGATCAATTGGAGGGTGACCTAAATACATGGATTTCCTTCTCTCTTTCTGCTGCTGAGCTGCTCTCTGAGCTCGTCTTTTGTCTCAACTCGACTGCACTGTCTGTGAGTTGAACCAAGACATGGATCATGCCACCTAGCCACGCATCATTAGACCTTGAGGATCCATCAGAATCTGCTTAGCTTTGCTTCCACATGACTGGCCTCATAGTTTTGCATTTTGTACCATTGCATGTAGCTTTGTGGAGCTGAGCAAGGATCTATGGACTAGTATCAAGCTTATGGATTAATATTGGACTTATGGGCTTGATTTGGACTGAGCGGGGATGTTTTCAAGATATATAATTACTTCTTGATACAAAGTTCTTTTTTATACATACATGAATACCCCTGGATTTGTTTCTCTAGGTAACCCAGCTTAACGCAGGTGCAGTAATACCCCCTTTTTTCATAGGATAGCTAGGAAGGTTAGATGCTATATAAAAATGAGGTCACACAGTGAAAGCATGGATGCCAGCCTCAATATATGCATATGTCAAGGTCCCAGAAGAAATAGATGAGCACTTACATGACAATTATTCAAGAAGAGTTAATCACAGGACTGTTCTCAAAGATATAGGCAGAGTTTAAGGCCATGGTTCTCAAGCTTCCTAGTGCTGCATCCCTTTAATATAGTGTCTCATGTTGTGGTGATTCTCCCAACCATAAAATTATTTTTGTTGCTGCTTCATAACAGTTATTTTGTTACTGTTATGAACTGGGCAACCCCTGTGAAGGGACCATTTGACCCCAAAGAAGTCATGACTCAAAGATTGAGAAAAGCTGTGGCTTAAGAAAAGCTATAAAGGACTATGATATACCCCAAGTTCCGTAGCTACCTGATATCTAGACCTGAAAAAATAAGGAAAAAGAACAGTTTTGAAATGGAGAATATAGAAAGGAAATTACAAAAAAAGGGTTGTGATTGTTGGTTGAAAGGTCTGAACTGCAGAGACCCCTTTATCTTTCCTTCAATCTCTGGCTAGTATTCTACAGTTACCAAATACTAACCGAAGTCAGAACTGTTGCTTTAAGTTCATCTCCTTGGGTAGTCAACAGGTGTTATGGATGCAGAGTGGGCTCTGGAAAGACAAGTGACAGGTTTCTGCCTCCTTCCATGATATGAATATGAAATTTTTCTGGAAGATATTGCCAAGAAGGTCTGCTCCACAGGTAGCTTTTTCAGAGCTTGGTTATCCATAGCCCAAACTCTGGCCTGACTTTTAACTGGAAGCCTTAGTAGACATTGTGGTTTGCCCTTCCATCCTCTTTTCTCCCTTCTTCCAGTAACAATCCCTCTTTACTCTTTCCTATTCCCAGTTTGTGGGTGTTGTGTCCTACAAGCGTGAGTGCATGAACCTGGCTCCATCAATTCTGGCCATTGTGGTTGCTTCAAAATGGAGCACCCGGCTTAATTAGAACACTTCAGATCCATCTTTTGCTAAGAATGTGGGGATAAAGGCAGGGGAACTGCTTTTCGTCTTGCTACCAGGAAGGAAAAACTTTAGTCTGAAAATGAAACCCGTTGATTGGGAAACAAACCAGAGAGCACCTTTTCCAGCTGAGTCTGGTAGAGCAGGCAATCCTCCCACTGAACTCTGTCATTAAGTCAGCCAGCAAATTGCTTTTCTCTTCAATTGTTTTGAAGTTGATTTTCTGTCACATACACCAAAAAGAACTCCAATATAGACAATGACCCAACACATTTTCTCCTTGACAATAATTTCAATGCAAATGTGAATTAGAAAATCAGTTTTAGGCAGTGTAATAGTTATTCCATACATCCTGTAACTATATACTGTATCCCTTGAAAGAACAAAGTTAGTGATATTCTAGTATAATGCAGAAGCAATTCATGTGGTAATCAGCTGTAAATGTAATAATAGGGCAGTTGAAATTTGTGTTTTAAAACACGTTCTTGCACAATTACTTCCCCATTAAATTCATGGAGAAAGCTGAGGTTGGAAATCATGATTGATATCAGATATCTGCTAAGTGTCTGTCTGGGTAGAAAATGAAAATCGTGCTGAAAGTTAGAAATGCACTATTTGCCTGAATTGACAATATGGTAAAATTCCAACGGATTTAATTCAGTTACTGGTGCATTTATAGTCCCCTCCTAACAAAAGCTATGATTTAGGAATTATCATATTAAATTTACATAATCTATCAGCTACTCTTCTTTAAATGTCTCTATTTCAATATAATTAATTTTTTTACTAATAAAATTTTAGGGTGCAAAGAACATTTTAAGCAGCAAAACTCTAGCATTAAAAAATGTGAAATTGTAGAGTTTTTACCTCCAAGACATCATATGAGTTGGTATTATTTTTAATAATATTGCTGAGATATATTCATACACTGTGCAATTCAAACTTTTAAAGTCTCCAACTGACCAGAGTGTAACCGTCACTATGATCTAATTCTAAAATCTTTTCATTGTCCCCAAATCAATCCCCTTTCCTTTAGCACTCACTCCCAACTCTCCGCTCCTCCATCTCTAGCAACCATGAATCTACTTTCTGTCTTTAAGGATTTGCCTATTCTGGACTTTTTATATAAGTGAACTCATATAATATGTGTCCCTTTGTCTATGAATTCTTTCACTTAGCATAAGATTTTCAAGGCCCCTTCCTGTGTTATTGAATAGAAAATCTTTTGCCTCTGGTATAAAAGAACAATTAAAAAAAAAGTCAAGGGTTGAGCCCCGGTGGTGTAGTGGTTGTGCGCGGGACTGTGGCTCACTGGGATAGAGGTTCAATTCCAGCAGCGGCTCCACAGGAGCAAAGGCTAGGCCTCCTACTCCCACCACCAGAGGGCAGTGATGCCCCCCCCCCAAAAAAGTATAAAAAAAATAAAAAGTCAATCTCACTGCCATGGAGTGGATTCCAACTCATAGGAGGACCTTGATACAAGGAAGTCTAAAGTCTCTCCACATCTCTCTTTGTTCTTCACCAAACCATGTTTCTTTACCAAACTCTGCAGTCTGAAGGATTTCCACAGACCAATTGAAGGCCCTCCCATCTACTCACAATCTGACCCACCACACCCTACCCGGTTGCCCTAGCTTACTGACCCAGCCTCCTCAGGTTTTCCTCTTGTCTTCTTTGGTTCTGAAACATATTCCCTATGGATCAGAACACCTATCACCCATGCCTTCACCGCTAGCAGCCCTTCTTTTGTCTCTCTTAGTTAATTCCTTATATCCTGTCTTTAAATCTCAACTCAAGTTTTTCACGTCAGCAAGTCTAGGCCAAGTTTCTTTCCTTCAGAGTATTTATTTAAGTAGCAACTATAGGTTATCAGAGAGATTATTTCCTGCATGCTTTGTTTTCATCTAGAGGGTCTCTCACTCACTGCCATCAAGTTGGTTCCGCTAGTGGCCCTGGAGGACAGTAGAAGGACCCTTTCTTTGGGTTTTTGAGTCTTTATATCTTTAAAGAAGTAAACAGACTCATCTTTCTTCCATGCAGCAGCAGGGTGGGTTTCAATGGAGGAGCTTGTGGTTAACAGTAGCTCTCAGGAAACAGCAGCACCTATGTCGGTTGCAGGTTATTTTAAAAGCTCCATCAGTCCCAGCACATAGGAGCTTTTCTCTGGTCCTCAAAGAACCTAAGAAAACACTCCAGTGGAATCTTCCAGGTGGGTGTGCTTATCAGGGGTAGAAGCTTAGATTGACCTTTGTTTGAGCAGATGGTGGAAAGGAGTTCACTGTTTTTGATTTAGCGTTGACTTCACTGGTCAATAACCAGGGTCAGTATCTAGTAAAAAATGAATGAAATGGCAAGTTAATATTAACAACCCCCAAACAATTTAAAATGAAAACAATCTTCTTTCTCTTTCTCTGTTTCTCTCTCCCTTTTCATCCCTCTCTCTGGGTCAGAAGAGAACAGCTCTCAAATTAAATTTTAGACTTCCTTCCTGTCCAGATGAGAATTAGCACCTACACATGTTTTAAAAACACAGTTCTATGTTTTTATAGAACAATATCTGACATGCTATCCTATTTTTACTAGACAAATATATTAGAAAATCTCTTAAAAGTTTTGCATGCCATTGATTTAATTGTTTTAAAAATAGATGATAAATCGGCTGATTTTCTTAGAATAATTGATATCCTGAAGTACCCAGTGAAATATTGTGGGGATCTTTTCCCTAAAAAGAGTTACACAATTCAGTATCTACATTCAACATCATTCTGTGGCAGTGATTCTCAACCAGTGGTGATTTTGTCCCCCAGGGGACATTTGACAATGTTTGTAAACATTTGTTGTAGCAAATTGCTATTCACAAGTAATGGGTAGAGGCCAAGGATGCTGATAGACATTCTACAATATGCAAGACAGTCAACAAAGATATATCTGACCCCAAATGTCTATAGTACCAAGGCGAGAAATCCTGGTCTCTACAAAGTAAGTGCTAAGAGATATTGCTAAATGAAATCTAAATGGCCATTTACTGCTTTATTAATCTACAGCTTGTAGATTTTCATGAATACTGAAATATGCCTTCCTTTGTTCGCTCAACAAGCAATTTTTTGAGCACCTGTATCATGCCAGGGAAGCGATTAGGCACTATGGAATGAATGGGTGAACTATGGGAAGAGTGAGCAGAATGGGAGGGATAGTGTTTTAGAATGGAGACCTTGGTGACCCACATACATAAAGTCTATAAATAATTATATGTATCTATACCTTATGCCTACATTTGATTGCATATCGGTGGTATTTATTGGAGTAATGATACACACAAGACGCAGGGGAGAAAATAAAATGATTTACAGAAACTCACAGCTCAGATCCTTTCTTGACATAAAAATTATGAATATATATACACACACATATCCCTGGTTAGGATATTGAAAAATAAAGAAAAAAAAGACAGCAAAATTTTCCCTATTTCCAAATATTTTGAAACTTTTTTACATTAATACTTCAGACTATCTCTTTTTTTTAAAACTGCTATCCCATAGAAATACCATTGTTAGGTGGCTGATCAAGAGCTGTCTATGAAGACAAAGAAGAAATTATTAGAAAGGCAGTAGAAGAATTAATGAAGGATAGAATCAGTTAAAGGCCAAAAGATGAGGGGATTTCAAAATGCCATGGAGAAATTTCATTATCCTCTAATTCCACATTTTCACAAACTTTTGGAAGTCCCCTTGCAGTTAACTAGATTATATGTAGATATAGGTCCAAGAAAATCAAGTCTGAAAATGTTTGGGTTACTGGTACTGTGTAAGTACTGTGTTGCCAACGTAATAATCTTCTTGTTCAATTTGAGTAGAGGAAGTCAATACATACAAAAAATGGTCTCTATTAAGATGAGTAAAAGATTTCTGCCCTCCAAGAATTCATTCTCTGAGATAGGACCAAATCATAATCATGAGGTGGGCATAAGGTACAATGGTAGAAAAGAAGTAAGAAACAATTAGTTACAAAAGATTAAAGCTATCATATTAATTATAAGTAATTAATTTAAAAAAGGAAATAGCTTCAGAGGTCAGTATAGATGTGTGCTCACCTTGGACCCTATCGGAAGATGTCAGAAAATGAGCCTGCTGTATTGCATTTCCTACAAAGTTATATGTCATTGGGCTCATGGACCAGGATTTATCATTATATCAATACACTCTCAACATTTACTGAATATTTACTATTTCTGAGCACTGTGCCCTAAGCATTTTCTCATTCAATTCTCACATCCACCTTATTCATAGGTCCTTTTAGTATTTCCATTGTACAAAGCAGGAAACTAAGTGCACATTCTCACTCACTCTCTGTCATCAAGTTGTGCCCATTCAAAAAGACTATAAAGGACAGCATGGAATTTCCCCTATGGGTTTCTGAGACTGTAACTCTTTATGGGAGTAGAAAGCCCTATCTTTCTCCTGAGGAGCAGCTGGTGGTTTTGAACTGCTGACCTTGAAGATCACAGTCCAAGGCGTGGCCACTTTGTCACCAAGGCTGTACTCTGATTATGTTCGGCTATTAACTGGAAGGACGGAGGTTTGTTCCTCTCAGCTGCTCTCTGGAAGAAAGGTGGGAGAGTCCGTTTTTCTAACAATGATTGCCTTCACAAGCCTGATTGAGTAATTCTGTTCTGTCTTTTAGGACCCCAGGCTTGATTCAGTATAAACTGGATGGCAACAGATTCAATCTGGGCAAGATATTTGCTCATTTGGAAAGGGCAGGTGCTGGAGTACAAATCCTGATGTTACGAGACTCCAGAATGTAGGCTTTCTCTAGCTAGAACATAAAGTGTAGCAGGGGTGAGGGTGGGGAGAGGAGATAGAATTCATTTCTTCTAGTCTTAATGGAGAGTTGGTGATCCTGACCCCTGAATCATATTTCCCAGTCACTCTTAACTGACGAGGATAACAGAGGAGCAAGAGCACATTTTGGCCAGGTTTACTCAGCCTCCGTTAAAATAATAGAATAGACAATATTATTTAAATATTGTCAAATTTAAATCTGTGTCTAACTCTATAATACATAATACTATGTAAAATGTAGGCCATCATAAGAAAAACTAAGATTGCCATTTAGACCCAGTATAGAGGACAGATTACTAGTCATTTTATGAAATAATCTTAGCCAAGATAAGCAAAGATAAAACAAATTGAGGGAGTTCATGGAGAGGAACCCTCTGATGCAGTGGGATTTGGTCGTCTCTCTTTTATTGGCCAAGAGGAAATTCTTCCTAGATAAAGGCCTTTCTTTATAAAGAAAAAAAATATGTACATATCTATGTCTGTGTGTTTTATTTTAAGCAAACAAAAAAGTAAAGATAAGACAATAGTCAGCACTTACAGTATCTGGGATTGTATGTATAATATCCAAGAGTTACCAGTCACAAGAACATTTGCTATAAATTAATGGGACAGCTGTATATTTTAATTTATTTTTATTAATTAATCATTTTATTGGGAACTTTAGCAGATATCATAACATCCCTTAGTTCAATCACATCAGAATAATGTACAATTGCTACTCTATCGGTTTCAAACCATTTTCTTTCTTCTTGAACTTGATATCAGCTCCCTTTTATCTTCTTCTCCTTCCCTACCCTACCCCAGAAACTTTATTATTTTCCTATAATAGTTTTTCTCTTATATCTTACACATTCCAATATATCCATTCACATGAACTTCTGCTTTTAAACCCATCAAGTGTATTTTGCAGTCATCAATGCTATCAGCTCCCTATTCCCCACCACCCTCTTCCCTTACCCTCAGGGAACCATTACTCCTGTTACCGTTTTTGAAGGGATATCTATCTTGGCTTTTATGTACGAATGATCTCAAATATGCAAATGTATATATACAACTCTAACATGATTAATGAGGTAAAACAAATAAAACTATAATAGTAAGGGGAAGAAGTCTTGAAGAAATAGAGAATAGTTATGGTCTATTCATCAGTGCTATACCATACCCAGGCTTTATCATCTTATCCCTATGGCCCTGCTGTGAGGTACTGTCTAATTATCTCATAGGTGATTTAAGTGTCTCCACTACATACACCCCCCATCACATCAATTTGGTTGTTTATTTTTGAACTTTTGATACTTGTTCCTATGACACGTCATGATCACAGAGGCTGCTTCTTCAATGTGGGCTTGGTTACTTCCCTGCTAGGTGGCTACTTGTTTAACTACAAGCCATTAAGACCCCAAACACGGTATCTTTTAATAACTGTGCACCATTAGCTTTCTTCAACACATTTGATTATGTACCCATTTTGTCTTCAGTGATCATGCCAGGGAAGTGAGTATCCTAAAATGCCACATTATTAGAACAGACTGTTCTTGTACTGAGGTAAGATTTAAGTAGGGATCCAAAGTTCATCTGCTTTCTTGTTGCATTTGCTTACATATACAAAAATGCACATATATTTATATATTTGCATATATAATCACATATTTCTTAGTACACTTTCTATATCTGTCAACTCAGCTGACCATCCGTCCTGCTCATCTCCACCCTGGAGCACTGGTTATATTCATTATCATAGAAAATGGACATTGAGGCCCAGGTGGTATTCCTACATGGAAATCGTTCCTCTGTTTGGTCTACTGTTAGCATTCAAAAATGGTACTCATGTTAATTTCAAATAAAGCCTCGAGTAAATAATGTATACTATTATTTAAAAATTAAATAAAAACATTGGCTCTATTGAGATAATTTCTTTTCATTGCTTTGTCTCACAGAAAATATCCCTAATTTCCCTTTGATTTTTGATCTTCCAGAGTCTGGAAAGAAGATTAATGAAGAGAAAAGAGTTAAGAAGAAGATTAAATCATGGAGCAGTGTTGTTCTTGCACATGGTCATGGGGTCATTGCTTACAGTTTTTCCAAGTGTTGGTAAGTTAAAACATGTTTTTCCAGAAAAATTCCCACTTCAAGATAATAGAACAAATACATTTATACATTTTGCTAGTAAATGTTTATAAGGGAAATCTGACTTCCAAATTAACAAAGAGTCTCTTTGTCCAAACTGTTCAATTCATTACCCTGATTTTTGTGTGTCTCCAGATATGGCTATGATACATGCAGTGCTATCCTCTGGTTTCTTGAACCATATCATAAAATAGTACTAGTAAGAGTGTTAGATAAATCTTTGAGATAATGAAACCTGACTTACCTACCTCACAGGTTTCTTGGGAAGATGAGATGAAATAATGGATGTGAGCATATTTTTAAAAACCACAAAATGCTATAAAATTCAAGGTAGTATTTTTTGTGCCTTGGTTACAAAACCGTTTCCTATTATATTCATTGTTTATCAGCTCTTCTCCACATATATACTTATAGGGAACAAAACCCCACATTTTTAGCTTTCTTTTGCGATCTTCCAGAAACTGTAATTTCTCTCTTCTTTCTTTATGAAGGCAGTGCCACTTAGGTTTCCATAAAACTCTCCATTCTTCATTCATTGTTTCTCCACCTTTTAGGATGAGTTATAAGATAAGTGCGTGTGTTGTTCGTGGAGGCCTTGTAATCTTTGAATAAATCTACACAGCACAAATGAAAGACTCTCTGGGATTCACATCCCCAGTCGACTTGGACACCCATGGATCAATATGTTGATAAATTAATACTGCGCTCTCCGAGAGCATTATGTCACCCCCATGGATAATAACATGCCCACACTTAAATTATAGGCCACTCTCTTGCTTTCTTGCTCTTTTTTTTCTTCCTGAAAAGGAAGCCATAGCAATTCCAGATTCCCTCATTCAAATATATCCTGTAAGTCTTTTTTATGAGACATCATTAATTTATTTTTAGCCAGTAGTTTCTTTAACTCCAATACTCATCTATTTGTAAAAGGAGAGAAATTGGAGAAATAATGAATGTAATAATACATATTTGAATACTTTTCATTTCCTAACAATGCATAACTTTTTCTAAATAAAACCAAAGACATGAAACTAGAAATAAAATGAAAATGTGGAACTGTCTATATTTGTCTCTGAATGCTACTTGGGTAAGAAATGAATCCCCAGATGAAAGCAGTATGAATCACTTCAAAGTTAACAACTTCATATTATCATAAAATTGCATTGATGTATTTGTAACATCCATGAAGAATTCTACAAATAACTTTTGATCTTGACAAGATCGAGGACAGGGATGCACACTAAAGAGGAAATAAATTTTTTTAATTAGTAGCTTTTGGTTATGTGTATATCCTTATAATCAACTCCTGCTTTCTACCCCACCTTCCCTCCACCCTCCTGGTATCGCCACTTTCACCACTGGTCCTGAAGGGACCATCATATATTTACTAATAAAAGATGGATGATAAATTTAGACTAAAGTAAATGAGGATTATGCTTGAAAATAAAAAATAACATTTCTCTGTGTAGAATGTTTAGCAATGAAATAAAAATTAGCATTTAATCTTTCAGCACCCCACTTACTTTACTAATCACTGCCCGTACTCCGTTCTGCTAAGCCTTTTTATGACCTCTTACCTGCCATTGAGCTGACTCCAATTCATGGACAGCTATAGGACAGGACAGAGCTTCTGGTGGGGGTAAGAGGGCCAGTCTTGCTCCTGGAAAGCTGTTGTTGGATTTGAACTGCCAACCTAGTGGGCCACAGTCCTGCACACAACCACTACACCACTGGGGCTCAGCCCCTAAATTTTTAAAAAAATTTTATTGGGGGCTCTTACAGCTACTACAACATTCAGTACAACATTTGTATCAAGCACATTTGCACACATATTTCCACATACATTTCCCAATATTTTCCACTTGAGCCCTTGATACAAGCTCCTCTTAAAAAAACCGTCCCCTTTTCCCTCCCCCCTCTTTTTTTTAATTAATCACTTTATTGGGGGGCTCCTACAACTCCCATCACAATCCCTAACAACATCAGCTGTATTCAGGCCACTTTTGCACACCCATTGCCATCATCACTCTCAAAACATTCTCCCTCACTCCAGGCCCCCATTATCAGCTCCCTATATTATCCTTCCTCCCCTCCTTCCCCTTGAGCCCTTAGTAATTTACAAATTATTTTTCCATCCTGTACACTGTACAATGTGTCCCAATACTCACTTCCCTGTTGTCCATGCCCCAGAGAGGAGGCTACGTGTAGATCCCTGAAGTTGGTTCTCCCTTTCTATTCCTCCATCCCTTTACCCTCCTGGTATTACCACTCTTATTACTAGTCTTGATGGATCATCTATCCTAAGTTTCCCATGTTTCCAACTTCACTGTACATCTCCTGGTCTAGCTGGATTTATGTAGTAGAATCGGGGTCATGATAGTGGGTGGGAGGCAGCATGGGACTAGAGGAAGGTTGCATATTTCATAGCTCCTACCCTGTATCTTAACTGACTCATCTCCTCCTTGTAACCGCTCTGCAAAAGGATGTCACCTCACCTATTGATGGGCTTTGGGTCCCCAATCTGTACTCCCCCTCATTAATAATAATATAATTTTAGCTCATTGATGCTTGACACCGGATCCCTTCACCACCTCATGATCACACAGGCTGGTATGCTTCTTCCGTGTGGGCTTTATTGCTTCTGAGCTGAATGGCCGCTTGTTTACTCAAGCCTTTAAGTCCCCAGACGCTATATCTTTTGGTAGCCGGGCACCATCAGCTTTCTTCACCACATTTGCTTATGCACACATTTGTCCTCAGGGATCATATCAGGAAAGTGAGCATGCAAAGTTGTGCTTTTGAGTTTTTGAAGCCTGATATCTCATCCCTTTGACACCTCATGATTCCACATGCTAGTGTGCTTCTTCCATGTGGGCTTTGTTGCTTCTGAGCTAGATGGCTGCTTGTTTACTTTCAAGCCTTTAAGTCCCCAGACACTCCATCTTTTGATAGCCGGGCACCATCAGCTTCTTCACCACCTTTGCTTATGCACACATTTGTCTTCA